>AWOL01S0038998.1:0-80538 GCA_000715115.1 Nicotiana otophora | reverse complement strand
GGGGGGGGGGGGAGGGGGAGGACCTACCCCTTAGGATTTGGGTAGATTGTATTTGAATTATGTGGAAGACGTGTACATAACATGACGAGTATGTACACTTGCTTATATGTGGTATTTGACCAGTTTAGACTCTTAGACTCCTTTCATGCATTTAATTGAAGTTGTCATTTCATGTTATATTCTCTATTGTTAAGTGTGCTCTTACATGCTTTATTTGAAGTTACTAGTACTTGTTCTATATTTGTCACGATCCCAATTTACCACGTTAGGATGTCATAATGGCACCTAGTCTCTAAATCTAGGTAAGCCTAATACATGCTGATTTAATAACAGAATTGAGCAATTTAATAATTAATCATAAACTATTAAATGACATACATAGCCGCTAGCGGCCAATAGTTATACATTTCCCAAAACCGGTAATACGAAGTCATAAGCACTACTGAAACACAGTAGAATTTCTAAACATAATACTGTTTTGAATTATAATTTAACAATAGCATAATGAAGTAAGATGGTGACTCTGAGGCCTGCGAACGTCAAGCAGGTATACCTTGAAGTCTCCCGCCGCGCAGACGCAACTCTCTACAACATGATCAAAATACCTGGATCTGCACAAAAATGTGTAGAAGCATAGCATGACTACACCACAATGGTACCCAATAAGTATCAAGCCTAACCTCGATAGAGTAGTGACGAGGCCAGGTCAAGACACCTACTAGACATAGAAACATGTTCAAGATATACATAAGCTAACAATGAAAAGAATATCAATGTAAGACCAATGGCGGAAAGATTATTGATTTACAACCAACAATGAAGTAATATAAATACAAATGGTAGAAAGTAGTAAACGCGTAATAAAAAATATCAACGATGAGATGTAAATGAAATCAAATAAGGAAAAACGGATGACAACCCAAATAATCAAATCGCTCCCAATGCATGGACTTACAACAAGAATTACCCCGAGGCACCACACCTCATAAACCACAAGTCATGAACCACAATTTCCAAATCTTATACATATGGCACCTTGTGCCCACAATAACAATCACCTTCTCACGGCAAAGCCCACGTGCTACCATGTACTTTGAAACCGTAACCAATATAAATGTAGATGAACGAGAGATATATTTAAACACCATAAAACATAATAACAATCTTGAATAAAGTAAGGTATCAAATGAAATAATGAGTTTATTTTAGAAATCAACTAAAATAAAATAATATACAATTTATACGAAATTGAGTAACAGATGGGTTTAGTGTCACGACCCAACACTCTAACCTGTCGTGATGGCGCCTATCGATGGTACTAGGCAAGCCGACCTTTCAAAATACTTCAATATTTCATAAAAAGGATAATTCAAAGCTTTTTCAAACTAGAAATTTTTACAAAAAAACCGGAGTTGAATTCAAAATAAAATGCAGAAAGATAGCCCCAAACATCAGGGTGTCATCAAGTCATAAGCATCTAGATATCTAGTCTAATAAAAACACTTTCTAAGAATCAATACAGGAAAGAAAGAAAACATATAAGGAGAGACAAGGTTTGCGGACGCCGGCAGCTACCTCGTAGTCTCCGGTACTCGATCGCGCATGAACTAACGACCTCCATGAACAAACACACCTGAATCTGCACATGAAGTGCAGGGTGTAGCATGAGTACAACCAACTCAGCAAGTAACAGAAATAAATAAGGAACTGAGAAGGTAGTGACGAGCTATACAAATACAGTTCATTTTCAAAAATTCTAGCAAAGAATAGGCATGCTTTCAATTCTGGCAGTTCAAATCAAATTAGTTTTATATAGTTATAGTGCAGGTAAATACGGATAAAGAATCTTTCAGAAATTTCACGACAATGACAGATAACAACTAAGTGCATCAACAAATGAAAAAGCAAGTACAGCCTCTCAGGGTAACAATCACTCAACTCGTCACAACTGCTCAATCACTCGGCTCTAAGCCCTCATTACTCACACTCAATAAGTACCTGCGCTCACTGGGGGTGCAGACTCTGGAGGGGCTCCTTTCAGCCCAAGCCCTATATCCGCACGGACAACTCACGTACTATAATATCAATATGTGGAATCGCACGGACAAATCACGTGATGCACGGAAAACTCACGTCCCATAGTATTAATACCTCACAGACAGGCCCTCGGCCTCACTCAGTCATCAACCTCTCTAATCTCTTGGGCTCTCGTAAATCACAAAGATCGGCCCAAACAAAGATAACATAGTGTATCAACAAAAATCAAGAAGAGGCTCAGATATGATACGCAAGTAAAACCATGACTGAGTACAAGACAACAATCAACAAGTAATTCAACAAGTACGCAACCTCTGCGGATCCCAACAGTACCATCACATGGCATAAGCATGATTTCTAACATGTTTATAGCTAGCAACAAGTTATTCAACTTTATAGTTTCACGGAATGGACCAAGTCCCAATTCCTACGGTGCACGCCCACACACCCATCACCTAGCATATGCGTCACCACCAAAATACTGGCATAATCCAATAATCCGGAGTTTCATACCCTCAGGACCAGATTTAAAACTATCACTTACCTCAAACCGTGCAAAATCTAACTCCGCAATGCCTTTTCACCTCGAATCAATATCCAAATTCTTCGAATCTAGCCACAAGCAGTACGATATAATTAATATAGGCTAAAAGAATCAATTCCACAAGAAAAATATGAAATTATAAGCCAAAATCTAAAATCGGCTCAAACCCGGCCCCCGCTCCCACGTCTCGAAATCTTATAAAAGTTACAAAACCCAAAAGCCCATTCACTCACGAGTCTAGCCATACTAAATTCATCAAAATCCGACATCATTTGGTCCTCCAAATCCCCAAAATCCACTCTCCAATTCTCAAGCCCTAAACCCCAAAATTTCACTTCAAAATCTCGCTAATTATGTATGGAAATCAGTGGGGAATCAAGATTTATGATAAAAAAGGAGTACAAGAATCTACCTCAATAATCCCCACCAAACTATTCTCCAAAATCGCCTAAGTCCTAGTCTCAAATGGTGAAATAAGACTAAAATCGCGAACCCTTGCTTTTTAAACCTTCTGCCCAGACTTTTCGCACATGCGGAATCGCTCCTGCGCAAAAACATTTGCACCTGTGGAACCCACTAAAAACACTGGGCTCGCACCTGCGCTCCAGGTCTCGCACCTGCGGAGTCTCTCTTGCGGCCCTTCGTCCGCTTCTGCGGAAATGCCAAACTTTTCCTTTTTCGCATCTGCGGCCCATCCTCGCATCTGCGGACTCGCAGATGCGCATCCTTTCTCGCAACTGCGCCCCCTGCCCTTCCTAGCATTACCCGCATCTGCGGCCTCCTCTTTGCTTCTACGTGTCCGCACCTGCAGTTCCCCATTCGTAGGTGCGATTACACCAGTAGGAAGAACACTTCAGCTATCCTTCAACATCAAACTTTGATCCGTTAACCACCCAAAATCGACCCGAGGTCCCCGGGACCTCAACCAAACATACCAACAAGTCTTATAACCCGCTACGAACTTAGTCAAATCCTCTAATCACTTCAAACAACACCAAAAACATGAATTACACACTGATTCAAGCCTAATGAACTTTGAAATTTCCAAATTCTACAAACGACGCTAAAACCTATCAAATCACGTCCGATTGACCCTAAATTTGGCATACAAGTCATAAATGACACACGAACCTACTCCAACTTTCAGACTTCCAATTCGTCCCCGATATCAAAAACTCAACCCCCAGTCAAACTTCCCAAAAATTCAACTTTCGCTATTTCAAGCCTAAATTAGCTACAGACCTCAAATGCACACTGTGGACAGGCTCCTAAGTCCAAAATCATCCAATGGAGCTAACGGAATCGACGGAACTCCATTCCGGAGTCGTCTTCACACACTTCTGACTATGGTAAAAATCCTGAGACTTAAGCTTCTGTTTTAGGGACTAAGTGTCCCAAAATACTCCAAAACAAAAAATAAGACCTCCCGTCAAGTCACATAAACAGGAACAGATACGTGGAAAACAGTAAATAGGAAATTGGGGCTAATACACTCAAAATGACTGCCCGGGTCGTTATATCCTCCCCATCTTAAAACAATCGTTCGTCCTCGAACGAGCATAGAGACATACCTGAATTGGTGAAAAGATGAGGATAACGGCTACGCATATCATGCTCGGTCTCCCAAGTCGCCTCCTCGACCGGCTGACCCCTCCACTTAACCTTCACAGAAGCAATATTCTTTGACCTCAGCTTTCGAACCTGCCTATCCAAGATTGCCACCGGCTCCTCAACATAAGATAAATCCTTGTCCAATTGGACTGAGCTAAAATCCAATACGTGAGATTGATCGCCGTGATACTTCCGAAGCATAGAAACATGGAATACTGGATAAACTCCTGCTAGACTGGGAGTCAAGGCAAGCTCATAAGCAACCTCCCCAACACGTCGCAATACCTCAAATGGACCGATAAACCTCGGGCTCAGCTTGCTCTTCTTCCCGAACCTCATAACACCCTTCATGGGTGACACCCGGAGCAAGACCCGCTCTCCAACCATAAATGCAAGATCGTGAACCTTCCGATCCACATAGCTCTTTTATCAGGACTGGGTTGTGCGTAGTCTATCCTGAATCACCTTAACCTTGTCCAGAGCATCCTGAACCAAGTCTGTACCCAATAATTTAGCCTCGCCCGGCTCGAACTAACCCACTGGAGACCTACACCGCCTACCATACAGAGCTATCTGGATGCTCGATAGATAAATGTTGTTGTAGGCAAACTCCGCTAGTGGAAGAACTGATCCCACGAACCCCCAAACTCCATCACACACGCATATAGCATATCCTCTAATATCTGAATAATGCACTCGGACTGTCCTTCCATCTGAGGGTTAAATGCGGTGCTAAACTCCACTCGAGTACACAACTCATGCTGCACGGCCCTCCAGAGTTGTGATGTAAACTGCGTACCCCGGTTAGAGATGATAGATACCGGTAAGCCATAAAGCCTAACGATCTCCCGGATATACACTTGAGCCAGCTGCTCGGAAGAATAGGTAGTCATCACAGGAATGAAATGAACTGACTTGGTCAGCCGGTCCACAATCACCCAAACTGCATCAAACTTCCGCTGAGTCCGTAGAAGCCAAACAATAAAATCCATAGTGATCCACTCCCATTTCCACTCCGGAATCTCTAACTTCTGAAGTAACCCACCTTGTCGCTGATGCTCATACTTCACCTGCTGGCAATATAGGCACCGAACTACATATTCCACTATGTCCTTCTTCATTATCCTCCACCAGTAATGTTATCTCAAGTCCTGATACATCATTGCGATACTCGGATGAATAGAATACCGCGAACTGTGAGCCTCCTGGAGGATCAGCTCACGCAAACCATCTACATTGGGCATACATAGCCTGTTCTGCATCCTAAAAGCACAATCATCCCCAATAGTGACTTCCTTAGCATCACCGTGTTGGACTGTGTCCTTAAGGACAAACAGATGGGGGTCCTCATACTGACACTCCCTGATATGATCATAAAGAGAAGACCGAGAGACCACATAATCCAATACTCGACTCAGCTCAGAAACTCCCAATCTAACAAACTGGCTAGCTAGGGCCTGAACATCTAATGCCAGTGGCCTCTCTACTGCTGGAAGATATGCTAAGCTCCCCAAACTCTCCGCACGGCGACTCAAGGCATCGACCACCACATTCGCCTTCCCGGGATGATATAAAATGGTGATATCATAGTCCTTAAAATGCTCCAACCACCTCCGCTGATGCAAGTTCAGATCCTTATGTTTGAACAGATGTTGTAAACTCTGATGATTAGTGTAAATCTCATAATGGACCCCATACAAATAGTGTCGCCAAATCTTCAAGGCGAGAACAATAGCTGCTAACTCAAGGTCGTGGATAGGATAGTTCTTCTCATGAGGCTTCAACTGGCACGAAGCATATGCAATTACTCTACCCTCCTACATCAGAACACACCCAATACTGATCCGCGAGGCATCACAATACATAGTGTAAGAACCAGAAACTGATAGTAGAACTAGAACTGGAGCCATGGTCAAACCAGTCTTGAGCTTCTGAAAGCTCACCTCGCACTCCCCCGGCCACCTGAAAGGAGCACCCTTTTGGGTTAGTTTAGTCAAGGGCGATGGGATAGATGAGAAGCCCTCCACAAAACAGCTTTAATAACCAGCTAAACCGAGAAAACTCCAAATCTCCGTAGCTGAGGATGGTCGGGGCCAACTCTGAACTGTCTCTATCTTTTTTAGGTCTACCTGAATACCCTGGTTGGACACCACATGTCCCAAGAACGCCATTGAACTGAGCCAAAACTCACACTTGGAGAACTTTGCATAAAGCTTCTCCTCCCTCAATCGCTGTTACATAATCCTCAGATGCTGAGCATGATCCTCCAGCTTCGAGAGTACACCAGGATGTCATCAATGAATACAATAACGAACGAGTGAAGATAAGGCTAAAACACATTGTTCATCAAATGCATGAATGCTGCTGAGGGCGTTGGTCAACCCAAAACACATCACAAGGAATTCATAGTGGCCATATCGGGTCCTGAAAGCCGTCTTAAGAACATTCGAGTCCCGAATCTTCAGCTGGTGATACCCTGACCTCAAATTAATCTTGGAGAACACCCTCGCTCCCTGAAGCTGGTCAAACAGATCATCAATACGCGGCAATGGATACTTATTCTTGATTGTGACCTTGTTCAACTATCTGTAATCAACGCACATTCTCATGGTACCATCCTTCTTCTTCACAAATAGAACTGGTCCCTAAGGTGACACGCTAGACCGAATAAACCCCTTATCATGGAGTTCCTAAAGCTGCTCCTTCAATTCTTTCAACTCAGCCGGTGCCATACGATATGAAGGAATAGAAATGGGCTGAGTGTCGGGCACCAAATCAATACCGAAATCAATATCCCTGTTAGGCGGCATTCCCGCCAGGTCTGCAGGAAACACATCCGAGAAATCCCACACCACCGGAATAGAATCAATAGCAGGGGCCTCTGCACTAATAACTCTCACAAAAGCCTGATAAGATAGACAACCTTTCTCAACCATCCGACGAGCTTTCAAGTATGAAATCACTCTATTTGGACACATAGTCTATAGAGCCGCTCCACTCAACCCCAGCAACCCCGGCATCGCCAACGTCACGATCTTAGCGTGACAATCTTGAACAGCATGACATGGAGACAACCAATCCATACCCAAAATCACGTCAAAATTGACTATACTAAGCAACAAGAGGTCCACTCTAGTCTCCAGACTCCCAATAGTCATCACACATGACTGATATACATAGTCTACAATGATAGTATTGCCCACTAGAGTGGATACATGTACAGACAAAAGAAGGGACTCACGGGGCATATCCAGAAAATGAGCGAAATACAAAGACAAATATGAATAAGTGGAACCAGGGTCAAATAATATAGAGGCATCTCTATGGCAAACTGAGACAATACCTGTAATCGCATCATCTGAAGCAATGGCATCTGGTCTGTAGGAAGAGCATAGAAATGGGCTTGGCAGCCCCCTGATCGGCTTCCCCCTCTAGGGCGACCTCTTGCTGACTGAACCCTACCCTTAGCTGGCTGGGCGGGTGGTGGAGCTGCTGGTGCTGGTGCCATCGGCTGAATACTCTGTTGTGGAGCCCCACTTAACAACCTAGGGAAATCTCTCTTAATGTGACCAAAGTCTCCGCACTCGAAACAACCCCTCCTCCGACGGAACTGCTGCTCCTGATGCCCCGAAGAACTACCCGTAGATACTTGAGTTGACGAAGCAGGGTGAGAACTCTACACTGGTAGTGCACTAAATAAAGACTGACCCTGCTGATAGCTATGTGAACTATGGTCCGATGATGCACCACGGTGAACTGGGCAAGCCGTCTGAGCAAGTCTGATAGGATGACCCCTACCGTGGTGGAACTGCCCCTAGAAGGAACACCACTGAAGCCACCCTGATACCAACTTGTCACGACCCAATACTCTAACCTGCCGTGATGGAGCCTATCAATGGTACTAGGAAACCCGACATTGCAAAATACCTCAATATTTCAGAAAAAGGATAATTCAAATCTTTTTCATATTCGAAATTTATACAAAAAATAACCGGAGTTGAATTCAAAATAAAATGCGGAAAGATAGCCCCAAACATCGGGGTGTCACCAAGTCATGAGCATCTAGATATCCAGTCTAATAAAAACAGTGTCTAAGTATTAATACAGGAAAGAAAGAAAACATAGAACGAGAGACAAGGTTTGCGGACGCCGGCAGCTACTTCGTAGTCTCCGGTACTCGATCGCGCACGAACTCAATAACCTCCGTGAACAAGCACACCTGGATCTGCACATGAAGTGCAGGGTGTAGCATGAGTACAACCAACTCTGCAAGTAACAGAAATAAATAAGGAACCGAGAAGGTAGTGACGAGCTATACAAATACAGTTCATTTTCAATAATTCCAGCGAAGAATAGACATGCTTTCAAATCCGGTAGTTCAAATCAAATTAGTTTTAAACAGTTATAGTGTAGGTAAATCGGGATAAAGAATCTTTCAGAAATTTCCCGACAATGACAAATAACAACTAAGTGCATCAACAAATGAAAAAGCAAGTACAACCTCTTAGGGCAACAGTCACTCAACTTGTCACAACAGCTCAATCACTCAGCTCTCAGCCCTCATTACTCACACTCAACAGGTACCTGCGCTCACTGGGGGTGTGTAGACTCTGTAGGGGCTCCTTTCAGCACAAGCGCTATATCTGCACGGACAACTCACGTGCTACACGGACAACTCACGTACTATAATATCAATATGTGGACAACTCACGTACTGCACGGACAACTCACGTCCCATAGTATCAATACCTCACAGACAGGCCCTCGGCCTCACTCAGTCATCAACCTCTCTAATCTTTCGGGCTTTCGTAAATCACAAAGATCAGCCCAAACAAAGATAACATAGTGTATCAACCAAAATCAAGAAGAGGCTCAGATATGATACGCAAGTAAAACCATGACTGAGTACAAGACAGCAATCAATAAGTAATTCAACAAGTACGCGACCTCTGCGGGTCCCAACAGTACCATCACATGGCATAAGCATGATTTCTAACATGTTTTGTAGTCAAAGTTCTATAACACAGGGTGAGCATATAGCTAGCAACAAGTTATTCAACTTTACAGTTTGACGGAATGGACTAAGTACCAATTCCTATGGTGCACGCCCACATGCCCATCACCTAGCATGTGCGTCACCTCCAAAATACTCACATAATCCAGTAATCCGGGGTTTCATACCCTCATGACCAGATTTAAAACCGTTACTTATCTCAAACCGTGCAAAATCCAACTCCGCAATGCCTTTTCCCCTCGAATCAATATCCAAACGCTCTGAATCTAGCCACAAGCAGTACGATATAATTAATATAGGCTAAAAGAATCAATTTTACAAGCAAAACACGAAACTATAAGCCATAATCTGAAATCAGCTCAAACCCGTCCCCCGGTCTCACATCTCGAAATATGATAAAAGTCACAAAACCCGAAAGCCCATTCACTCACGAGTCTAACCATACTAAATTCATCAAAATATGAAATCATTTGGTCCTCCAAATCTCCAAAATCCACTCTCCAATTCTCAAACCCTAAACCCCTAAATTGCACTTCAAAATCTCGCTAATTAGGTGGGGAAATCAGTGGGGAATCAAGATTTATGATAAAAAGGAGTACAAGAAGCTTACCTCAATAATCTCCTCGAAAATCTTCTCCAAAATCGCCTAAGTCCGATTCTCAAATGGTGAAATAAGACTAAAATCGCGAACCCTTGCTTTTTAAACCTTCTGCCCAAACATTTCGCATCTGCGGCCCTATTTCTACACATGCGGAACTGCTCCTGCGCAAAAACACCTGCACCTGCGGAACCCACTAAAAACACTAGGCTCGCACCTGAGCTCCAGGTCTCGCACCTTTGGAGTCGCTCCTACGGCCCTTCGTCTGCTTCTGCGAAAATGCCAAACTTTTCCTTTTTCGCATCAGCGGCCCATCCTCGCATCTGCGGTCTCGCAGATGCGCATCCTTTCTCGTACCTGTGCCCCTTGCCCTCCTGGACTTGCCCGCATCTGCGGTTTCCTCTTCGCTTCTGCGTGTCCGCACCTGCGGTTCTCCATTCGCAGGTGCGATTACACCAGCAAGAACAACACTTCAGTTATCCTTCAAAATCAAACTTTGATCCGTTAACCACCCGAAATCGACCCAAGGTCCCCGGGATCTCAACCAAACATACAACAAGTCTTATAACCCGCTACAAACTTAGTCAAATCCTCTAATCACATCAAACAAGACCAAACGCATGAATTACATACAGATTTAAGTCTACTGAACTTTGAAATTTTCAAATTCTACCAACGACGCCAAAACCTATCAAATCACGTCCGATTGACCCCAAATTTTGCACACAAGTCATAAATGATACCACAAACCTACTCTGACTTTCAGAATTCTAATCCGACTCCGATAGCAAAAAGTCAACCCCCCCGTCAAACTTCCCAAAAATTTGACTTTCGCCATTTCAAGCCTAAATTAGCTACAGACCTCAAATTCACAGTCCGGACACGCTTCTAAGTCCAAATTCACCCAATAGAGCTAACGGAACTCCATTCTGGAGTCGTCTTCACACACTTCCAACTACGGTAAAAATCATGAGGCATAAGCTTCCGTTTTACGGACTAAGTGTCCCAAAACACTCCGAAATCATAAACAAGACCTCCCGGCAAGTCACATAAGCAAAAACAGATACGAGGAAAATAGTAAATAGGGGATCTGGGCTAATACACTCAAAACGACTGGCCGGGTCATTACATTTAGTTTAGAAATAAATAAAATTAAGCTAAAGTATCATTTTTAAATAAAGCAAAACATCAGTTAAATTAACGAATTAAATATAGAATTTGTAAAAGAAAAAAATGATAATAATTGTCGAACCATATTTTGCACTAGTCAAGATAGAATTTAACTTGTGGTTTCTCTGTTGTTGATGAAAGATAGTCACCACCTAATATTTAAAGGTATACTAGGGTACATATTTAATTACTAAGTTATGTTTATTACAGGTCTGCGAACCGGTGAGATTATGGGTAAGGGTTTTTTTTCTTCAAGGGGAAGGTGTTAGGCACCCCTTAAAATCTACCTAAGGTAGCTCCATAGGACTTAGACTAATTTTAAGGAATCACTTATTTAAACTATGCTTAATTAATACTAAGGCATCGCTTACTATATACTAAGGGAATGTATATGTGTAAGACTTAAGAAGGGTATGGGATTTTAAAAAGAGTTATTGAAGGTTAAGCAAGTTTTGAAAGTGGTCTATATTTTAAGGCTGGTAATTATTAAGTTAAGAAAGTGATTACCTTTGAAGGTCAAATACTTGTACAATTTTAGAAGATGTACACAAGAAAAAACGATTCTAAATGTACCTCGGTTTTTTTTAAAATTCCGAAGAAGGCGAGTCTTTGAAAATTCATTTGGGCGATCATTCGTTACTACCTTTCAGGAAAATCTAATCTCATTCCTTGTTAGTGAAAATCAGTGATGTTTTCCTAATTTTATTTGAAAACGGGCTGTTGTTTGATTATGGGCCCGAGCTTCAAAAAAACTTTATGAAAGGTGAGTATACAAGATGAGCAAACTATAATTGACAGGGGCGAAGATTAATTATTAATCAATTCTCTTATGTCCTATATTAGTTAAGGTTTGTATGAAGGTAAAGCACATAATTTAATATATGAATGTTGAATAGATGAATATGAAATACGATAAGACAACAAAGGCATTAAACAAATAAATGATAAAAGCAGTAAGCTAAGCTGTGGAAGTAATGAGCAGTAACGAAAGAGGCAAGGGAGAGAGGACTGGACTCTGGTGATTGGGTCTCAATAAGGTAGGCCCAGCAATTTGAGAGGCGAGGCTATAACAGACTAGACTTCTTCAAAGATGCACCAAAGCTGGTTTAGGCCTGAGTTCCTTAGGAACTCAGCATGCCCAAATGTACACATGCCCAAAAGTATAAAAGAAGGTCATTAGAAATATTCCCACATTCTCAATATATCCAAATACACATGACAATTATACAGACAAATAATTGAAACAATATAATCAATGCTGTGGAAGATTATATTAATGTGATGGTTCTACTTAGCAAATCATTTACATTGAAAACCTTTCATTGTCATTAAACTTTAGACCCCCAAAGAACTAAATGTGTCAACGAATTAAGGGCTAAGGAGGAAGCTCCACTCAAGGTCGATGCTCCCTTTGGATCCCCTGACACTTCAAAGTTCCCAAGGGACTCACGGCCCAGGGCAATGCTTGTGCTAGAGAGGGCAGCCCAATCCAGAGTCGAACTCCACTCCCAAATACCCTTAAACACTAACAACATATTTTCCTTACGAGTTTAAATGCCAATAAGGCCCTTTCAATGTAACTAAATGCTATAGCATATCCAACCACAAAATATATACTTTCCCTTCTGACATAAGAACATATAGTCTATACTGGATTAACAAACATATATCACATAAATTCTAAAGATCTGATTCTGAAACACATATAGGTGAGCATCATGAGCATATTACAAAAGTCTAAATTTAGGGTAGAGTAATAGTCCAAGAAAGGCAAAGCTATAGAACAACAACTCAGCATATACAGAGGTTCCAAAGATATCTAGGACATGATCAACATTCTCAATAGGTCCACAAATTTAAAGACTACAACATGGAATCCCTTAGGATTTCTACAGAATCATACTCCTAATGGTATTAGTTTCAAACAAATCATCAAGTTCAGATAGCATCAGCAAGGATCTTTTTGAGACTTAAGGATTGGATTTGGTTTTAAAGTTATCAGGAGAACAAGTACTAGAGGAGTTTTGGACAAGATATAAAATCAAGAGCTAAGTAAAAACATACAGTATTCAGTTAATTGCTTAACACTTCAAATGCAGTAATGATCTCATGTAGGCAGGAGAAACCTTACACATTTATATAATTAGATTAAGCATGACATGAGGGGAAAGAGTTACAGATAAAGTGAAGGTATTGCATTGGAACATGTTCAACTCAAACTTAAGTCTAGGTTAATACACGAATACAAAGATGATCATGCTTCTTTTTACAAGTTATCACTTAACTAGGGCAGAGTAAGTAGGTCCTTTAAAAGGGGGACAATCTCAAAAGATAAAATGCATGATGCCTTTATAAAGATGAATGATAATCCTAAAAATAATAGAAAAGAGATATGATACCAAATGAGCATGCAACTGAGGGTATTGATTAATCAAGAAAATAGTTAAGTTCAATCTAACCAATTATTAGATTTTATAACAAAGAGAAAGAAACAGGATCATGAATACATTATGAGGACAGATAAGTTAGCCTTAACAGATGTGTACAATAGGATTAATGGAAGAAGAAAGGAGAAGTTTAGTTCAAAAAAGATTAGGTTAACAGAAACAACAAGCAAAATAAAAGACCATAGTGGCAACTCAGAAACAGTCTAACAGACATAAGTAGAGAAGATATCATATAAACATTTAGAGTTCCTGCTCAAGGTTTAAAGGATAAAGGATTGAAACTTAACACCTTCGGATTCATTCAATCATGGTTATCAGAATATAAGTTCAACTTCAAAAACTCACAAACTACAAAGATGCAACATACAAGGATAAAGGTTACTGCAGGCCAATAAAAGCTATGAGGTTCATTTGAACATGAACATATGATAACTTAAACATGTAGACTGTTGGAAACTAAGGAATAAAGATCAGCAGGAATCAATTACTAATTTAATCAGTCATTGATTAAAAACTCAAAGCAAGACAACTAATCACAAGCGGATATTAAGCTGACATAACATAAACATTAACATACTGAACACCATAAAACAATTGTAATACTCAGAACCTAACGTAGCATGCTTGCAGCATTCAAATAAAATGAACAAAAGAGAAGAATGAGAGATGTGCTGACCCTTTTGAGAGCAGCAGACTAAGCGAGAGCTCTTTTCCAGTTGCTTAAAACCCCAGGAACCTCATGTTTAGACCAGCGATAGTACTCAGCAAAAGAAAAGAAAACAGTAAGAGAAACTAAGGGTTGGAATCCTAAACTTCTTAGTGTTTTTGTGTGTGTATCTCTTCAGTGTTAGGTGATTGGTTCGTGATTTTCGTTGTGTGTTTGGTGAGAACATTAAAGGCTCTATTTTTACTTCCATTAAGGCTCTAGGGTTTGAACAGATTCAAAATAATAGTGGAAAGTGATGAAAGATTGATGATGATAGCAAGACTGAGTGAAATCAGAAAAAAATAGAGGGAAAATCGTTTAGGGATTTACCTGAGAAGAGAGAATCTAATCGATGAGGTGAGAAGGACCGCTGGTCAGAACTCTAATACCCAGAGGTCATTTCATTTGACCTCAGGGTGTTGAATATCAACATTGAGGGCAGCTAACGTCCAGAACTCAACTTTGATTTGAAAAGACAGAGGAGGAGGTCTAGCGAGTTGAAGTTTCACCATTTGGTATGACCTCTTCAAATAGGGCTATTGAAATCGAATGGAGAAAAAGGAAAGAAATGATGAGCTTCATAGTGCAGGGGCAGAATGGAAGGCCATGCATGCCACGGATTTGAAAAGCTATGGTCGATTTGAAGTTTCATCTCCAAGCTAGGGTTTTTTGAATTTGGGGCTTTGAGTTCCAAAGGAGAAATGAGTATGGATTCAACCAGAATCCTGGGTAATGAAGGCAGAAGGAACGTTTTCCAGGCAATTTGAGACCTTGCACGAATTTGTGCAAGGTTTTCTTGACTGATTAGGATGATAGGAGTTGCGATAATAGAGAGGAAAGGGGAAAAGAGGCGGCAGTGGTCAACAGAGTGAATAATTAGGGTTTGGGAGGAGTTTGGTTGGTCTCTAGGTTAAAGTTGGGAGATACAACTTGGGCCGTTGGATCATTAGATCAACGACCCTAATAAATTAGGGATTAAAGATTTTTTGGGCAGAATTTCGATATCTGTTGGATTCCTGTAATCCAACGGCTAGGATTAAATGGTCTGAATGTTTTGCAATTAAGAGAGAAAAAGGATTGAAAATCGTGGTCCGTTGATCAAAGAAATGAACGTCCCAGATGACTTTGTGCTTTCTTTGTGAGTGAGAGAGGTGAGTGACGTGGCGTTCTCTCATTGGTAAGAGAGGGTGTCACGGATCACCAAGGTGGAAAATGAGATGGGTGTTTGGACTGGGTCATTTCAGATTGGGCTAAAAGTCATTTAAATGGTAGCCACTTTGCAATTAGTAAAGGAATTTCTATCGTAACCTTCTAGTCTTTATCCCTTTTGAAATTAATTTAAATAAACTTAAATACTTCAATACATTATAGTAAAATATTATAATTGTTAAGTATTACTAATTATTATAATTAATTAATTGTTTGTAAAAATACATTATTGTTTTCTAAATTGTAACGTTAATTTTGAATTATTAAAATAGTAACCTAATTAACCAGAAATTAAAGAGAAAGTAATTAAATTAATTATAGAACTTACGTGTAGAAATTATTTTAATAATCCTAAAATAGTAGATATTTTTTTAATTACATAATATTAATACTAAGTGATTAATTTTAAAAACTAATATTGAATTAATAGGTATTTATTGATAGAAAATATTTATTGTAAATTATTAAATATAAATAAATTTATTTAAAAGGGAGGGTCAAAAATGGCTGTCAACAGCTACCCCTCTTTGACTGGAGACGATGAAATAGTTTTCGGACAAAGAAATTGAACCAAAGCCAATGTTGTCCCGACTTTCGGCAGATATTGAAGGAAATGGGGATGGTGAATTGCAGGATTGAATTGAGGACGAATCTAGAAAAGTTTGGGAATATTGGGCTGAATTCTGGCTTTGAATTGCTTACATACCTCGGGCTTAGCGAGGATCAGGCCTTATGTAGTTATGGAGTAGGGACTTTGGGGAAGCGGCATTCGCAGGAATTGCCCCGGTATCGTAGTGTGACGATACGACGAGACGGAAGATTGGTCACTCATGGTGGTTTGAATTTTGCAGGCTGATTTGAATGGTTTGAAATTTTGAGCTCGCTGATCGTCTAGAGCTGGGATCTTAGGCCCACTACTGGGTTGGCTGTCCCCATAGCATTGTAGTTCGGTTTGCTGCTAAGAAAAAGTTCCACACTGCAGTGTTTGTCCCTGCAAAACAAGTGAAATACACACATACCAATATATTGTAATGCAAAATATATTAAGATGAGATGTAAATGATGTAGGAATTATGATGCCTGGTTGCCTGTAAGCCATTATTTGGGATTAGGATGATGGGATACTTGATCCTGACTCGATTGTTTAGCCGGGCTGTGTACCATTCCGCTGTTGTCGGTGCATTTGAAAATTGTCTCCGATTTTTGGGAGAGCTTGATTGGTAAAGTAGGTCTTCGCTTGTTGGGAGACCTTTACACTGGGAAATGTCTCCGCTTGTTGGGAGAGCTTGATTTGTAAAGTGCATCTCCGCTTGTTGGGAGAGCTTTGCACTGGAATGTAAGGTAATCTCTACTTGGGAGTGATTGATTAAAACCGTAATCATGCCCGAAGCTGCATGAGCAAATTGTCAAAAGATACTGCGAAGCTAGGTTGCGGCCATCGATTGGCGGAACATTGATGACGAGGTTTGTGATGGTCTATTCCGGTGTTCGTGATGATGGAGCGGTGCTGTCAATTGCTTTTGCTGGCAAGGTTTGTAGTTTGCTATATACAAGGCTCCAGTTGGCGAAGCCGACGTTCGATTTTACAAGGTGCTCCGATTGACTGAGCTGATGGTTTGCGATATATAGGACTTCGATTGGTGAAGCCGACATTTGATTTGTACGGGGCACTCTAATTGATTGAGCTGACGGTTTACGATATACAGGACTTCGATTGCTGAAGTCGACAACTCGTTCTGTACAAGATGCTCTGATTAGGTGAGTAGATGATTTGGCTATGTACAAATTTCCGTATCAGTTGTCTGATTCCGAGGCACTTGCAGAGGATTTAAAAGTTAGCTTTGGTTGTACTAGAAAATTGTAACTAACCCAAGGAGGAGAGATAATCTTAGGCAAGTGGCAGATCCGTCATTTTCCCTAGTGTGGTCCTAGTGCTTCCTTATTCCCTGTTGACCCTGCACTCAAAGAAAACTTCTTATTTGGGGGGGGGGAGGGGGAGTTGTTTTGTGTCAACCACGTGTTGGCTTGCCCCGACCTTTGACATGATTGCACCACGAAGTTTGGTAGATGGAAAAATTTACAGTATACACACACACACACACACATACATACATATATATATATATATATATAGAAAATATTTTGAAAATACTTTGTCTTTTAAGGCAAATATCGTTGTTCCGGATTATGACATGTTACGAAAAGTTCTCCACACTTGAGCGTATCCTATTGAAAACTCCATCATGTTGATGTCGATCTTCCGTGATGCCTATGACAACGCGGCTACTTGCTATTGCGACTGCATCCTAGCTTGAACTAATGCATTACAAATGCTTTCCTAAGGTTGTGACCGAACCTTTTCAAGTTTCCTATGTATTCGAAACAGAATCAGGTTTGAACGTAGTTCGTGGTTTCTGATAAAATATGATGAAGATGATCGATCCTGACTCAGGCAGCCTACGTATCCAAATGGAATTAGGTCAAAGCGTAGTTCGATTACAACATATGCAAAATGATGAGATTAAGAATGAAAATGGCCAAGTCTGACTCAGGCAGCCTATGTATCCAAGTGGAATCAGGCCAGAATGTAGTTCAATTACAAAAGACGACAAAATTCAATGAGGATTGCCTACGTATTCCTTTATGAGGAAATCAATCGGCTTTGTTCCGAAAAAACATACAAAAGTGATATTTGGTTTTTCTACTACAAGAGAAAGGGGGGAGAGAAAAATCGAACCCTACATGGGTTGCCTACGTATCCCTCTGTGGGAAGTCAGGTTGAATGTTGTTCTATTACATCAAAGACCCTAACTCTATTTGTCTTCAGACATAGTACTTCTTGATTGCGTCTGAGTTAATAGGCATCGTGTTGACTCTTCCATCCATTTCTGCCAAGATTAGAGCTCCACCCGACAGTGCTCGGTGAACCACGTAAGGACCTTGCCAGATTGGTGTGAACTTTCCTTTGTCTTCTTCTTGATGGGGAAAAATTTTCTTCAGAACCAACTACCCCGGTGTGATTGATGAAGCTTCACTCTTTTGTTAAATGCACTGGCCATCCTGTTCTGATATAATTTACCATGACATACTGTATCCATTCTTCTCTCGTCAATGAGCATGAGTTGTTCCTGCATGATCCGTATCCACTTTGTGTCGTCCAATTTTGCCTCTTGAATGACTCTTAAGAATGGTATCTTGACCTCTGTGTGTATCACTCTTCAGTGTCGTATACCAAAATGTATGGTGTTTCCCCAGTGGATGTCCTCATAGTGGTCCGGTATCCCGGTAGAGCGAAAGGTAACTTCTCGTGCCATTGTTTGTGATTGTCCACTATCTTTCGCAGAATCCTCTTGATATTCTTGTTGGCCGCCTCAACTGCCCCATTCATTTGAGGTATGTAGTCTATGGAATTGCGGTGGATAATTCTGAACTTCTTGCAGATTTCTCTCATGAGGTCGTTGTTGAGGTTTGCGGCATTGTCAGTGATGATGGACTCCGGTATCCCAAACCTACAGACGATGTTGTTTCAGACAAAGTCCGCCACTACCTTCTTTGTGACTGCCTTGTAAGTAGATGCCTCGACCCATATGGTTAAATAGTCGACAGCCACCAAGATAAAACGATATCTGTTTGATGTTGCAGGCTCTATGGGACCAATCACGTCCATGTCCCCAGCGGCGAACTGTTACACCCCATGTTTTCGTACATAGAAGAACTCCATAAGCAAATTGATGGAAGCTCAGAAAATGGGACGTTACATCCCGCATTTTCGTATGTTAAACGTTTCATCGTAAGTTAATCGTCGTAAGTTTGAGAATGAGATTATTTTAGAGATTATAAGCATTATGCTATTTCAAACAAGTGATGAGTAAATTCGTGAAGGTGAGAGGGTAAGCAAATCAAAGAAAATGAATTTCATCGAAGTATGACATTTTGAGATAAAATGCGGCCCGAGCTAAAATACCTGGTATTTATGAACTAGTGCTATACAAGGTACCACATGACCATGATAGTGAGGTGTACAAGGTGTGCTAAAAATGAGCAATATTTTAAGTAATTTGAGATAATTTTTAATTATGTGAATAATTGGGTAATTATAAATTTTTAGTGGGAGATTAACTAAGTGATTGAGTTAATTAAGTAATTTGGATATGCTTGACAAGCCAAAAACGTGGCAGCCAAGAACCTTGGTTAAAATATGACTCTTAAGTCATAAAGAAATGTGGCAACTTTAGAGAATTAAGTGCCTTAGTCATCTTATTATGTGGGGCCACCTAAAAAGTTAGATAACTCTTATAATCTCATGAGAAAGCATTTTAACAAAGCTTCCATACATTAGTAACGTTAATTGTAAGAGCTTCAGCCAAGCTTCCTTACATAGTAAGTGTTAAATCATTTTCACAAATATCCTTGCATAGCAACGTTATTGCTAAGTGCTTAAGGAAAGCTTTCGACCAAGATTTCCTTTGCATAGCAATGTGATTGCTTCGAGCTTTTCATACGACTTATTCCGTGTTTTGTCACAATTAACATGTGTTAGAGGATTGTCAAGAGAATCGATTTAGGTATGTTAAGGCTATCCCTTCTTTCTTTTGGCATGGTCCAAATGATACAAATGAAACGAGCAAAATACACAACTTTCACAAATGATTCTATTTATAGAAATACCAGGGGTGTCTATATTCTTGATTCCCCATGTGAATTATTATTATATCTTATGTTCATAGGTCTCAGAAAAATACGTATTTGATAATGTTTATTCGACAGACATATTATATTTATGACATTCCGAGAAATCTTTTTAACGTATTTCTTATGCATTTCATGCATTTATACATATACATTGACCCATGACTAGATGGCGTTATATACGCGTATATTATATGTATATGGGATATGGGAAAAGGTTACGGCGTTATATACACACCACCACCTGATCAGCTGGTATACATTGATGATTTGCCCACAGTGGCCGAAATGATATGATGGGATGCCCTCAGAGGCTTGATGATGTTATGAACACATATACCTATGCATGGTATGATATTTATACGCATATGCATGACATTATAAAAATAAAATGATTCACAGAGGTATGCAGACGTACATGTCGGGTCTTTTACTCCATCTTTCTCTCATGTCTATTATTTATTGATTTTCATTCCTTACATACTCGGTACATTATTTGTACTGACGTCCCTTTTGCCTGGGGATGCTGCGTTTCATGCCCGCAGGTCCCGATAGACAGGTCGAGAGTCCTCCAAGTAGGCTATCAGCTCAGCGGAAGATGTTGGTGTTCTCTATTTGCTTCAGAGTTACTTATTTTGTCAGTATAACTAGGACATGTATTTATTGGTATGGCGGGGCTCAGTCCCGACCTTTATGATACTTATGTACTCTTAGAGGCTTGTAGACAAATATCATGTATACAGATACTTGTATGGCCTTGTCGGCCTATGTGTTAAGTTTACAAATGATCATGTTAGCCTTATAGACCTGTATGTCACATGTATAAGTTTTTATATCAGGTTGGGTCGTCCTATATGGAGTACTCCCCCATGTTCATTCTGGTTATCCATGATGGCCCGTTTGGCCCATTTGCCAATGAAAGTACGATAATAATGATATGCTATGTTGGTACTCGGTGGAGTAAGGTATCAGGTGCCCGTCGCGGCCATAGGTTTGGGTCGTGAAAAAAGTGGTATCAGAGTAGTTTTGTCTTAGGGAGTCTACAAGTTGTGTCTAGCAGAGTCTTGCTTATGGGTGTGTCGTACACCACACTTATAAGCAGGAGGCTACATGGAATTTAGGACTGTCACTCTTTCTTCTTACTCTAGATCGTGTGGTAGAGCTCATTTATAAGAATTCAAACTCATAGCTTCTATTTTATCCGTAATATGATGATACCTCCAGTTGGTAAGAGATTAAATGCGGATATGGAAGAGTTGAGTCAGAGGAACTCGATTTTTCATGATGCTTATGATGAGAAAATGTAAGGTCTTCAGTAGATCATGTGTGTACTAAGACGTGTAAACCTCTTGATGAGGATCCTTGAGGCAAGGATATCTATCCACCAGTATGGTGAAAGGCAATGAGAGATTCAGAAGATAGTACAAGTCTCAACAAGTAAATGAAGAAAGATGAAGAAGGGTACGAGGCACCCAATTAATGAAGACTATCATTATTGACCATGATATAAGCATTTTGAGTTACCTTCAACGGTAGCAGAGGTATGTACAATTGGCCACACCCATCTAATTTATGCCATATGGAAGCTAACAGAAGTAGTATAAGAGAAGGACGGATATCAGGGTCCGGCTAGGGTTAGAGTGACCCAAAAAGGGGTGGATGGAATATTTGCGTTAGTTGATATTTCCGAAGGATATTGCATATGTGGTATTAGATCTCCTTGTGAGACACCCAGACGGTGCACTCTAAAATAGTACAACTAGATATGAATACTACAAAGATAGGCACTAGAAGCCCTGAAGGGATAAATATTACCTTAGTGTGGCTCCCGTCCCTAGTAGAGAAAGAATGTTAGGCAATTCGAAGAGCCAATGGATGGAGCAAGGGGAGCTAAAAGCAAAAGAATGTCTTGTTCGAATTTTCAGAATAATGTAATAGACATCAATGTTAGCGGGAAATAAGAAGAGAGTTAATGAAGCATTATGAGTAAGATATGATACATGGATGACAACGGTAGATCAAAAAGATGACAGTATTACAGAGTCTATAGTCAAGTGAAGGAAAGGACGAGAGGTGACAGGCCTTGAGACAACAAAAGAGTATAGGTCATAAAGTGATATCCTCATTTCGAGAAATAAGTCCGTGACTCCAACGCGATTACCAAAAGGAAAATTAGACCCCCAGAGTAATAAGAAATCAGTATGGATTGGTGAACAAGATACACTAAACATGAATTAGGGACTGAATGATTCGATAATGGTCGACATCATGAGAATTTCAGATTTCGTTCCGGCGATAATAAAATGAACGACAGAAGAATACCCTTTAAATTTCTTTCAGGAAGATGCTTCCCTAAAGCAAGCAAGGTGAGTAAAGTTAAGCTTAAGGGACTATATGTGACAGTTACACTAAGTGTCACACTCACGAGTGAGCAGTTTCGTTATCCTTGGTACAAAAGGATTATCGCGAGGCGAGTAAGGATCATCGATGATGTGAAAAGATGCCAAAGATGAGAGGGTAAAACATCTATACGTAGATCATCGTAGCACTAAATCTTAGTGCTCCCCTTAAGGGGGGAATATGGTGTGATGTGGCATTAAGTTAGAATTAAGTGGTTCTAGTAACTATAGAATGGTAAAGGAAGAATACGAAAAAAATAAAATGAAAAAGGGATGAGATTGCACTTATTCAAATCCTACAGATATGTTATGATTCCATAACATTATGCAAGCACGATGTCAAGGAGAGGAAGTAAGGTTTCCTACCCGAGATGTTATTGATAGATAAGGAACAAGTGCGAGACGTAAGTTAAGACAAAGGAAATAACCCAAGAAAGATTACGCGGAATATTGATATGAAAATGGGACAATGAGTAGTTAGTAGTTGATTCAGGAAGAGCCTAGTTATGGCTAAACAAGAGGACTCAGACAAATCAAGAGATTGTGTAAGACGTACATAGTGAACCCCAACATGGGGAATTCAGTCTTACAGATACGACATCGTGACCCTTAAGAAATATTTAGATGTGAATTGGGGTAGTTAAAGGTTCCGTAGGAATGTTATGGAAATAAAAGATAGTCTAACTGGGAAGACAGTCAAAATATCAGTTCAGAACAACCCTACAAGCACAAGGGCGTGGAAGTAAGTAACTACGGATAATTATAGGCAAGGAAGGACATCAAAAGGTCCGTCGAGTATACAATGTAATCAGCCTACAGATTTGCAAGAGACAGAGGGTCCTCCCTACGTATTACAATGAAAGACTAGCTGAGGGAATAAGCAAGAAGGCTTCAACCTAAACACAGTAACCTAAAGAGGAAATGGTCTTGTAAAAACAGTCCCACTACAACATTGTATGCACTCCATAAGGAAGTGGCACCTACCGAGGCTAATGAACGGAAAGTAACATCAAAAGTAATATTCGAAATCATATGAGTTGCACGAAAATTCCGGCATGCATGGGAACTAAGATAAGTTAAGTATGCACGCAACAAAGGGACAAAAAGTCTAGGAAAAGTAATAGCTTACGCTTAACGAAAGCTGAGAAGGAACGAAAGTAATTATTCGATCAAAGAACCAGAGTTAGTTACGTTATGAACGCACTTGAGATTTCGGAGCATTATCCATGCAGTATATATGTTGACAATCATACAGCCGTAGAAGACTCCGGTATAAGTTAAATGAAAGAATTGAGTCCAGGTCATAGATAAAGAATTGAATTGTTAAAAGATTGTATCATGGATATTCCATAGCGCCCATGAAAAGCTAAAGTAATAACTAATACCAGGAGCTGCAGATCGGAAGATAGCTTAAGCCTACATAAAGGCTGATCAGAAGAAAGAGCAAACTAAAGAGTTACATCAACTAAGTAAATCAGGAGTTTGATTATTGGACCCAAAAAATTTTAGACATCGTGATTGAGAAAATTGCAGAATTACTCTTAATATCAGAGGTACAAGAGAGATAGTACAACAGCCATATTTTATGACGGCTCTACGATAAAGCCAGTTAGAAGAATACCCGTCTCGTAAGAAGTAAGTATGAAGCTCCCACCGGATTATGTATGCACCAGAGGTGCAATTATTATAATAGAGCTTCAAGTTGTGGATGTGAATCATACCTATGTGGAAGGGGGGTCATGAGAGAGATAGAACACGTGATGCGAGATTTTAAGGTAAGTAAGGTAAAGGTGAACAACGTACGAGATACTCAGGTGCAGAAGGTTATGAATAATCTATACTTCAGATAGAGGGCTAGAAGTGCTGGGATTTAATATCCAGGAATGAGAGCGGCATCGTTAGTGGCATATCTTCCAGCCTATGGTTTCTATGTATCGAGAGGTCTAGTTAAGAGAGTAAGGAAGAGTTAGAGACGATGTGATGTCTCGCTCGATGCTCCAGAATGACATAAGGAAATCTATGGTGCAAGCAAGTTGAAGGAAAGTTGCAAGCAGTATAATTAGATATGTATAGGTCGCAAGCTAAAGTATAGTAAAGCGACAAAGATTTATGACAGGATTAAGGATAAGAAAGGGCGAGTAAGAAGGTGACGAGAATGGATAAGTCCTCAGGAGTAAGACCATGAAAACAAAAGAGTTGATGATTTCTCTAAGTTATAGAAAGCTCAATATAGCCTGACTGAACTCAAAGAAGTCTAAGACTAAAGGCATTTAGAAGAGATGGAATGCCGCCCTGATAGTACAATGAGGGTGTAATTGTGATAGATAAAGGATGACGATTGGGCCTTCGATTGAGTAATGATTTGATGAATTGTACAGGATTAAAATACCCACGTAAGGAGAATCACATTGGGATGCTATGAAATACGATTATGGAAGTATAGTATCGTATCGCCCCTAGGTGGATCAGGAAAATCACCTCAAATGTTCCACGACGCAACGTGAGCCCTAGTGATTATATAAGAGATTTCAAGCTATCAGTGGTAGATTATAGATCAATATTGAGGTGAATCAACAATGGATGAACAAAAGTCATAAAGTATGAGATGAGATTAGGCCGTCATTCTTAAGATGAACAGTAATGAGGAAGTATTAAAGGACTTATATTTATACATATGGGATAAGCAACGAAAGTAACCTGGAGTTCGGTAGCAGACCTCAGTAACGATAAATCGAAGTAAGAGTTATGGTACCGTATGACCTACCTAAATGCAGTAAAAATCATGCGGATGGATAGCCAAGTCTATGAAATAAGATAAAGCAATATTCATAAGTACGACAAAGTACCGAGCAAAGAATTTTAGTACACCTATAGATGCCTAGAGGGACATCTTGTCAAGATCTGTATATGTCGAGGCCTAGAGATTGGCTAAAAGTTGAAGAGAAGAATCGCATAGGCGCACATACAAGGAAAAAGTCGTACAGGCTGCATGACAGAAGGTTGCAATAGATTCCGACCACAAGTCATGGTGTGAGAAAGAGGCCTAAATGGGGGAATAACCTGGCCTTTGGAATTATTCACAGAACAGTTTCCTAGATGGCAAGGAGAGTACTAAAGTATTCGGAAGGCATAAGTCATGAAAATGATAAGTGCATCAATCAACATTCGAGAACAAATGTTCCAAAGGGGGAATGGTATTACACCCCATGTTTTCGTACATGGAATTACGCCATAAGTAAAATGATGGAAGCTCGGAAAGTGAGACATTACATCCCGCATTTTTGTATGTTAAAACTTTCATTGTAAGTTAATCGACGTAAGTTCGAGAATGAGAATATTTTGGAGATTATAAGCATTATGCTATTTCAAACAAGTGATGAGTAAATTCGTGAAGGTGAGAGGGTAAGCAAATCGAAGAAAATGAATTTCATCGAAGTTTGACATTTTGGGATAAAATGCGGCCCGAGCTAAAATACCCGGTATTTATGGACTAGTGTCATACAAAGTACCATATGACCATGATAGTGAGGTGTACAAGGTGTGCTAAAAATGAGCAATATTTTAAGTAATTTGAGATAATTCTTAATTATGTAGATAATTGGATAATTATGGATTTTTAGTGGGAGATTAACTAAGTGATTAAGTTAATTAAGTAATTTGGATATGCTTGACAAGCCAAAAACGTGGCAGCCAAGAACCTTGGTTAAAATATGACTCTTAAGTCATAAAGAAATGTGGCAACTTTAGAGAATTAAGTGTCTTAGTCATCTTATTATGTGAGGCCACCTAAAAAGTTGGATAACTTTTATAATCTCATAAGAAAGCATTTCAACCAAGCTTCCTGTCACGCCCCAACCTCGGGGAGCGTGACCGGCGCTCAACCGAGTGAACCCGGTCGAGCAAGCCTATTAAACCTTTCCTACCCGACTCATTCATAATCCAAAATGGATCGCATCACCATTTGTAAAACAGGGAAGAGATCAGTTATATAAATATATAAACGTTGCTAGTTTATTTTTTTTCCTTATATACATTATGCCATAATTGAGTTTCCAAAAGACAACTCGATCTAACGACCACCCCAATATACATACATGACCCGCATAAACGCCTACGGAGCCTCTAATGATACAAAAGACCAAGATGACAATGCCGGCAACAAGGCCCCGGCTATACCTCAAAATATAAAAATTATACAAAAGAAGGACTATATAACCTCTGGGAGAAATGGGGCTCACCACGACTGCTGTGAGGAGAGAAAGAGAGCACCACTATCTGCGATCGGCACTATCTGCGATGGAACCACCTACATCCATTCAAAGATGTAGCGCCTCCGGCAAAAGGGATGTTAGTACTGTCGAATAGTACTAGTATGTAAGAAAAACACCAATCTTAGTAGAATGAACAATGAAACAAAGAGAAGGCAATCATAATAATCAATAAGTACTTCATATAAATACAAGGAAATACCAAGTAAGGATCACATAGTTTCCAATTCAATCTTTCTATCTTTTTAGATTAATAATCTTTAGTGCCAAAGCCACAACTCACAATGCCACCATGTTTTACACGGAGTCCGGTCTCGGCCGACCGGCTAAGCCATCTCAAGTGAGACATATGCATATCCACATTGTAAATCAATAATTCCAACACAAATGCCACCATGGGTACATCATGGCGTCTAATCCCGACCCGATCGGCTAAGCCATCTCACTTGAGACATAACCTCTTCCAATTATTCACTCAATTCACATTTCTTTCCCATCTTTCGTTGCATGGCACAAACAACCTCATTTATTAAGCAGTTCTTGGCACTTGGGAACATTTTACAATTCAAGGCTTTCCCTTTTTATTTGTTCAAATAACATCATCATTCATGTCGGTAAGTACCATCACATAAGGCATTTCACACATAAGGGAAGGAGCTTGAAAAATCATAATTATGTTCTCAAATAGCATGATGACATGGTAACCATCTAAAATAATTACGGAACATGAATCTTTCAATCCAACACACTAAGGAAAATAATTCTAGTATGATCAAGTTGGAACTTACACCCATTATTCGGACAGCAGGAGTTCGATTCGAGGAAGAAGAGAGTTAGCCATACATATCTCAATTGCACTTCTTTAGATTCTACAATTATCTGGAACCCTTAGCAACCTCAATATATTTTAGCAATATACAAATTAAACCCAGAATTAGGAAAACGTTCATGGTTCTAGCCCACTTTTTCCCCACACTCTTTATCACACATGCATGCAAGATAAACCACCCTCATACCCATGAAGTATCACCCTAGTACCCTATTATAACTATGTTTGAAATTAAGAGCTAGGGTGATGAAGCCTTTCCTTTTAGGATGAAGAATTTTGGTGCTCTGCTTGAATATTTCCAAAGCTTTGAGTGATGGTTGAAGATCAATTTGATGAAAAATTAGGCCCTCCCTCTAGAACCCTCTCTCTCACTCTAGAAATATCATAAATGAGCTTCAAAATAGACTAAAGGGGTGTTTTAACGGAATGGGGGTCGGGTTTTAAATTAAGAAAAAGGTGCCCCAACACAGGTCTGCAGTTGCCTATGCGGTCCGCAAAGTGACCGCAGAAATGGCCCTCAGGTGCCTAAACTTTTGGCCTAGGTATGCGACCAGTATGCGGTCCGCATACTTGTTCTACGATCGCATAATGCACCGCAGAACTCCCTCCGCAAAAACCCAATAGGGATTATACGACTGATATGCGGTCTGCATAGTGATTATGCGGTCGCATAATCGACTGCAAAGCTGACCTTAAATTGGCCAACTTTCTGCTTCACTCTGCGGCCATTATGCGGTCCGCAAAGTGATTATGCGGCCGCATAATGGGCCGCAGAAATGCGTTCTTCTGCGAAATATTTTCCTCTAAGTCCGTAGGGTACTGTTCAATCCAAACGCTTTCTTCTACTATAGTAATACAAGAATCTATCTTGGCACCATGAAACCCCGAGTTTTTGGTTAAACTTTTTACGGGGCCTTACACTTCCATACATTAGTAACATTAGTTGTAAGAACTTCTGCCAAGCTTCCTTACATAGTAAATGTTAAATCATTTTCCAAAATATCCTTGCATAGCAACGTTATTGCTAAGTGCTTAAGGAAAAGTTTCGGCCATGATTTCCTTTGCATAGCAACGTGATTGCTTCGAGCTTTTCATAATACTTGTACCGTGTTTTGTCGTAATTAACGTGTGTTGGAGGGTTGTCAATATAATCGATTCAGGTATGTTAAGGCCATTCCCTCTTTCTTTTGGCATGGTTCAAATGATACAAATGAAACGAGCAAAATACACAACTTTCATAAATGATTCTATTCATAGAAATACTAAGGGTGTCTATATTCTTGATTCCCCATGTGAATTATTATTATATCTTCTATTCATGGGTCTTAGAAAAATACGTATTTGATAAAGTTTATCCGACAGGCATATTATTTTTATGACATTCCGAGAAATCTTATTAACGTATTTCTTATGTATTTCATTCATTTATATATATACATTGACCCATGACCAGATGGCATTATATACGCTTATATTATATGTATATGGGATATGGGAAAAGGTTACGGCGTTATATACATACCACCACCTGATCAGCTGGTATATGTTGATGATTTGCCCACAGTGGCCGAGATGATATGATGGAATGCCCTCAGAGGCTTGATGATGTTACGAACGCATATACCTATGCATGGTATGATATTTATACACATATGCATGATATTATAAAAATGAAATGATTCACAGAGCTATGCAAACTTACATGTCGAGTCTTTTACTCCATGTTTCTCTCATGTCTATTTTTTACTGATTTCCATTCCTTACATACTCGGTACATTATTTATACTGACGTCCCTTTTTCCTGGGGATGCTGTGTTGCATGCCCGCAGGTCCCGATAGACAGGTAGAGAGTCCTCCAAATAGGCTATCAGCTCAGCGGAAGATGTTGGTACGCTCCATTTGCTCCGGAGTTGCTTATTTGGTCAGTATAACTAGGACATGTATTGATTGGTATGGTGGGGCTCAGTCCCAACCTTTATGATACTTATGTACTCTTAGAGGCTTGTAGACAGATGTCATGTATATAGATACTTGTATGGCCTTGTCGGCCTATGTTTTGAGTTTACAAATGATCATGTTGGCCTTATAGGCCCATATATCACATGTGTAAGTTTTTATATCAAGTTGGGTCGTCCTATATGGTGTACTCCCCCATGTTCATTCTGGTTAGCCATGATGGCCCGTTTTGCCCATTTGCCAATGAAAGTATGATAAGAATGATATGCTATGTTGGTACCCGGTTGAGTAAGGTATCGGGTGCCCGTCGCGGCCATAGGTTTGGACCGTGACACGAATGGCAAGGGTGAACCCATTATATTTAACTCATTTGGTGGAACCCGGATGAAATCTCCGTGAATCTGGCATTGATGACACTGCTGCACGTAGCGGATACTGTCACTTTCCGTAGTCATCCAAAAGTATCCCACTCTTAAAATTTTATTGGCTAATGTGAACCCGTTTATGTGGCGTCCGCATGTCCCTGCATGTATATCTTCCAACAGTTTGGTTGCTTCAGCGGCGTCTACACATCTTAGTAAACCTAAGTCTGGGTTCCTCATGTACAAGACGTCCCCGTTGAAGAAAAAGTGGGTTGCCAACCTCCTAAGGGCACGCTTTTGACCATTAGTAGTATTCTCTAGGTACTCTTGGGTCTCAGGGAATTTTTTGACATCGTGGTACCATGGTTTACCATCTGGTTCTTCGTTTACATGGAAGCAATTGGCATGTTAATCCCTGATCTCTACCTTGATTGGTTGATGTAGTTTTTCTCTGGAGGTTTAATCATAAGTGATAGGGTTGCAAGGGTGTTTACTCATTATGAATCCTGAGGACGTGCTTGAACTCAATCTTTGTAAACTTCTTGCACAACTCCTTCACACAATGCAGGTATAGAAGTATCTTGACATTCTTGATGGACCATTCTCCTTGGACTTGGTGTATCAACAAATCAGAATCTCTTATGACCAAAAGTTCTTCGATGTTCATGTCGACTGCCATTCTGATTCCAAGGATGCACGCTTTGTATTCAGCCATATTATTGGTACAAGGGAATCTTATCTTTGCCGATGCTAGGTCGTGCTGTTCAGATTCCGAAATTAGGACTACCCCAATTCCGACTCCTTTGAAATTTGTTGCTCCATCGAAAAACATTCTCCACCCAGGGTTTGATTCTTCAATATCCTCTGCGGCAAATAGTACTTCTTCATAGGGGGAAATACGTGGTAAGCGATCGTAATCTCCATCCACTGGATTCTCGGCGAGGTGATCGGCTAAAGCTTTTCCTTTGATAGCTTTCTAAGTTATGTACACAATGCCAAATTTGCTGAGGAGAATTTTCCATTTATCTAGCTTTCCGGTAGGCATTGGCTTTTGAAAAATGTACTTGAGCGGGTCGAGCTGAGATATCATATGCGTGGTGTATGCTGACAAGTAATGCCTTAGCTTCTGAGCAATCCAAGTTAGAGCACAACAAGTGCATTCTATCAAGGTATACTTGTGTCATGACCCAAATCGATGGGCCGCGACGGGCACCCGGTACCTTACTCAACTGAGTACCAAGATAACATATCTTTCTTATTACATCATCATAGGTAAGCGGAACAGAAGGGGCGTCATGAGATAAACAGAGTAAACATGAGGGAATACCCGACATAGAATGACCCAACCTGATACAGAAACTCATACTTGTGACATACGGGCCTCTAAGGCCAATGTAATCCATTATATACTTAAATCATAGGTCGACAAGGCCATACAAGTATCTATATACATGTCTGTCTACAAGCCTCTAAGAGTACATACTTATCATAAAGGTCGGGATAGGGTGTCATGCCCCATCCTCAGGAAGCGCGACCGGCGCTCAACCGAGTAAACCCGGCCGAGCAAGCCTGTTAGATACTTTCTACCCAATTAACCCATGATCAAGAAAAGGTGTGATTTCATTAATTTTACAATAGGAATCTCATTCATACAATCCTAAATTATTTCATTAGTCATTGCGCCTTTAAGTCTCAAAATAAACATTTCTTATAATTCAAGTGGAACAAGTCATCAAGCACAACATAACTTGTTTAACATTTCCAACCACCATATACAACCTACAAAGTGTATACGGAGCCTCTAAAGATGCAAAAGAGAATAAAGATGGTGCCGAAGGACCCGACTATACCTCAAAAAGTGACCCTAATCTAAACAAAAGGTACAATACATGACCGCAGAATGAAATGGGGCTCATCGAGTCCGCTGAGAAGAGGATGCAACACTATCTGTGATCCGCACTGTCTGCTATGTCACGACCTGTATCCATTTAAAGATGCAGCGTCCCTGGCAAAAGGGACGTTAGTACCATCGAATAGCACCAGTATGTATAGCTAAACACCAACTCAATAGAATGAATAATAATACAAGAGGAACAATCAAGAATTCAATAAGGGCTTCAAATAATAGTAAAACAACAAGCTAAGGATCATATACATTTTCAAGACAATTTCCATATTACTAGGTTGGGTGACCGTTAGTACCGATGTTCCACAATTCATAATACCTCCGTACACGGAGTTCGATCTTGGCCCGATCGGCTAGGCTGCCTCATCTGAGACATTACCACAATTACATTACAACTTTCCCGCACAGTACCACCATGTATGCGGCATGGCGTCCGATCACGGCCCGATCAGCTAGGCCATCTCATTGAGACATCAACCCTTTTCATAATTTCATCCACAATATCACCGTGTCCTTACACGGAGTTCGATCTCGGCCCAAACGGCAAGGCCATCTCATTTGAAACATTACCTTTTTCAGTCAATCTTCTCACATCGTACTTCTTTCATATACTTTCGATTCATTGACACTAGTGATTATGATTACAAAGTCATTCTTGGCACTTGGCCGTATTTCATAGTTCCAGACCCCTTTTCCACATTCAATATCATTATCAACAACAATAAGACTTCACATTCAAGACATTAATATCACATATGAGCAATTTGGGAATCTTATGCACATATAGGCTTTTCATACAATTTGGCATAAAACCTTTTATTTGGACCTTGACATGAAGTCTTAACATTTCTAACACATATTCCATATTTTTGAACACATCCTCAATAACAAGATAACATGATGAAGCATTTAGAATAAATATTCAACTTACATCCTTCAACACAAATACGTTAGAAATCACCAATTCTATAATGATCAAGGGCTTACTCCAATTACATGATCACTGTGGGGTTCGATTCTAAGAAGAAGAGGGTTTAGCCAACATACCTCAATGGAGCTCCTTAAAACTCTAAGATGTTCCATAATATTAGCTACTTCATCTATTTTAGCAGTATAACAAAATTGAACCAAAATTAGGAAGATGGACATGGTTTTAGCTCATTTGAGCATATTATGAAACACTAGGTGTGCATCAATGCCTTAAGGCCCCTTTTTGGAGGATTCTAGGTGGTTGAGGAAGTGATGTCACGACCAGGTGCGCCAGTTCTCTGATATGTTGTACCTCCTCCCTTAAGAATTCCAGTTTCTGGGCCATCCTTGCCACGTGTTCATCATTCATAGTGTTGGCTTTTCCCCCGATTGCCCCGGGCAATTGGCTTTGACCAGAGCATGTTCAGTTGCGTCTTCTGCTACTGACATCTTTCCCTTTTACCTTAGATTGTATGGTGGTTCTGCCAGTTTTGGTCGACACAAACCAACTTTCTTTTCTGTTGGGGTAACAATAAAGCAAACGAAAAAAAGAAGAAAGAAAAAAAAAGGACCAAGAGTCAGTATCTTCATTTATGAGCATGAAATCACACAGAGCAGATAATTTATGCATTACAGTTGGCGCGTTCCTAGAATTCATGGGGATCTCTCATTGCCAGAGGTAGGCCCAAATTGTAGATATTTGACAGACATTTATACTTGACACAGTTAGATCTGAAGCAATTTGTTTTCATTGATAATTTGGATTGATACAAGTGAGAACAAGGATTGCATCATTGTTTCATAGAATTGCATGGGCTTGGACAACTCGCCCTTTCGAAAAGTAAAAGAGAAAACTAGGGATAAGGGTACAAAGTGGGAAAGAAGAGAAATTAACCAACTCCAATAACCATCCCTTGTGTTGTTTCCCTTGTCCTTCTCTTCTTCTTTCTCCTCTTCCGGATCCTCCTCCGGGTCTTCCTCAAACTCCTCCTCATCATCATTGAATTCAGACTCCTCCTCCAGATCATCTTCTGGCTCTGTGTTGGACTCTATCTTGATGCACTCCACTACGATCATCATCTTTAGTAGGTGAAAACATATGGTCAATAGATTCTGGGACCACTTGACGATGCATTAATATGGTCACAACATAATGCGGCAGGATCTCATGATAAATCTGCAAAGAAACCACTGCGTCTTCTAACCAGGCTATACCTTCTCTGCTTGGGCGGGCCAGTTCTTCTTCTTCGTTAATCCAGACGAAATACTCGGGAGTACACCATGAGTTTTGACCCATAGGCATTGTTACCATGTCATTCCACTCTTCTTGCAATCTTCTTATCCTGGGAATTGGGATCTAGCCATAGTATTCATCCTCGTATAGCGTCGTCCTTGTCTACATAGGCACATCTTAAATCATTCTGAATTGTCTGAGGACCCACATGGGTGAGTTTGGTTGAATGCCTCCAGTCCGATCAATTCAATGAAGTATTTATGAGGAGTTCTCAAGATTGACCTCGTCACGACCAAAAATCCAACTAGTCGTGATGGTACTAACCTTACCCGTTAGGTAAGCCAATTACCAACTATCTGATTCCAATGAAATTAACGAGGCAATTAATTAAAAGAAAATATCTAAAACCAACACTTTTCCCAAGAACTGGTAGTACAAATCATGAGCTTCTAAGAATAGAGTTTACAAAGCTAGTATGAAATAAATACATCATCTATTTGAGAAGTACATAAACAGAGTTTTATAATCTAAGACTACCATGAACAAGAGGCAGCTACAACCGGAACACAGATACATCTTCAAATCCAGCTTCCATCGAACACAGCAACATCGGCAACCAACATCTCCACGCAAGGTGCAGAAGTGTAGTATCAGTACAACCGACCCCATGTACTGAGTAAGTAACAAACCTAACCATAGGTTGAAAGCAGTGACGAGCTTTTACCAAGGTTGGGTCCAAAACCAATAGTCCACAATAATATCCAGAAAACAAATCTCATAACAACAGAATTGAGGTAGCACAATGAATAAATCAATAATAAAGTGCTCAGTTCGTTCACAGATCCGGAAAAATAAACATTTTTCTTTTCAAATATAATAGTAAAACTCAATTATTTTCACTAAAATCACCAAAATATGAGTAAGTCTTAAAATTGTGGTTTTCCAAAAATCCTTTCAATAATAAATGGGATATTTCATTTTCTTTCCAAATAACCCGTATAAAATAATTGCATAACTATGTCCATCTGTCAACATGTGTGAGAAATCATGAATGACGTGATACTGTACATCATGAGGAAAAAATCCATCTCTAAGCCTGTATGTCATGTGTGCATGTCAATGCGATGCAACTCAGTGATAAAATCATATGCATACTCTCAGAGTATCATTTCACTCAGTCCTCCCAATCACTCAGTCCTCCTAATCACTCAGTCCTCACAGTCACTCATGCCTCACAGTCACTCAATCCTCCCAAATCACTCGGGACTCATGCTCGGCATTTGCACTCGGCAGTCGCACTCAGTAGGTACCTACACTCCGGAGGGGCTCCTTCAGCCCAAGCGCTATATCAAGCCAATCATGGCATAAATCAATAAACATGCTACGGCGTGCAACCCGATCCATAAATATCCTCACAATTAGGCTCTCAGCCTCACTCAGTCATCAACCTCTCCAGTCTCTCGGGCTCTCAAAAATTATGATAAGCATCCCAACAACAATGATATGATGCATCAACAATAAATAAGAGAGACTGAGGTATGATATGAAATGAATAAACATGACTGAGTGAAAAGTTATAATTTGAACATATTATTCAACCACAAAAATGACCCCAATGGGTACCAACAATAAAAACATATGCTTAAGCATGATTTTTAATACGAGTCTCAGCTCAATTTTCTCTAACACGTATAAAATGTACACTCTCCTCTCTCTAGAACACTCTCCCTTCTCTCTACAAATGTCAGATTTTTGCTCCAAAATGAGTCCCAAAGCCTATTTATCAAAATGAGGCCGGGTTATGAAAATAGAAAAATTAACCCTCCGAAAGCAGGTCTGCGGTCGCATAAGGGACCGCAGAATGGGTATGCGGGTCGCAAAATGGTCGCAAAAATCGGTGCCCAGAACTGGGCTGTTCAGGTCCATTCTGTGATCAGTTTGCGGTCACATAACCACTTCTGCGATCGCATAATGGTCGCAGAATTGCCGCAAAATTTCATTTTTCCAGCGTTTGGTAATTTGGTCATAACTTCTTGTAGGAATGTCTAAATGACAAACAGTTTGAAGCGTTAGAAACTAAACTCAAAGTCATTTTATTTGATAGGTAATACATCATATAACACTTCGTGTATTGATAGTTATGCTCATTGGAAGTTAGGTCTTGGGCGAACTCACTTGATTTTAGTCTATTATGAAATTTTCAACTTCTACATTTGATGCCGAAACCTATCGAATCAAGTCCGATTGACCTCAAGTTTTGCACACAAGTCATAAATGACATAACAGACCTATTCCAATTTCCGGAATCGGATTCCAACCCAAATTGCAAAAAGTCAACCCCCAGTTAGACTTTCCAAAAATTCCACTTTCGCCATTCCAAGCCTAATTCTACTACGGACCTCCAAATAATTTTCCGAACACACTCCTAAGTCCAAAATCACCATACGGAGCTATTGGAATCACCAAAACTCCATTCTGGGGTCGTTTAAACATAAGTTGACATCCGGTTATTATTTTAACTTAAGTTTTCAATTATGAGACTAAGTGTCTCATTTCACTCCGAAATCCTTCCGGACCCGAACCAACTAACCTGATAAGTCATAAATCAACTGTAAGGCATAAATTGAGCAGTAAATGGGGGAACAGGGTTGTGATACTGAAAACGACCGGTCGGGTCATTATATTCTCCCCCACTTAGACATATGTTCGTCCTCGAACGTGTCAAGAGTTGTTCTTAACCTTCAAATCTCTATTCCACCTTACCACACACATACTCGGGGGTGATCTCACATCACCCTATTCTTTATAGGCCTGACCACACAACATATTTGAAAATCATTAATTTAACCTTAGCCCAAAAACCATGGAGCCAAATTTCTAATATCCAGAATTCTTTTCAAGACCTGAATCTCACATCTACACACTGTATAAGCCTGAACAAGTTGTATCCAGCCATAACCATAATCCTCGATATAATCACATAACATACTACACAACTCGCACACTCGTAGCACTATTTCTGATCACAGTAACTACTCAAAACCAACCAAGTACTAGTATGAAACCCCGCATTCAACAGAACCTCATTCTGAAACCTTCGTACACTGCCAATGATGAAAGAAACAATCAAAAACTCATAACCACTCATCAGATCAACTAGCCATGTAGCTTTCTTGCCCCAACCACAACCATAATCCTCTCCTAAGCCGACTTTCAATATTATCCTCCCGAATATGCCATAATCAAGCCTGATAGTACCCATTCTAGGTCCAATGACCTTATATTATTAAACACAACTATTCTACAGACACGCCACATCAATATAACTCAAGCCAAAACAAGCAATCTGTGTACCCAAATATGGGAGATGTCTCAAGGAAGAGAACCGTATTGCAAGTTCAACAAGCATCACCACAACCGCAATGTTACAACTAACTCCTCAAATTTTGTGAAGAGGATAACCGTAGGTGCATGTGCACAATTGTAGAGGAAGGAAATTAATAGATCAGATAAATTACAATAGAAATAGAATTCCTACACATGGCACGGACAACTCACGCGCCAATAATATGAATTGCCCGGCATGGTCATAGGCCTCCAGTCCTACCAAATCATACAAGAGCAATTAAACAAGTACACTTGTATATGATAATGAAATAAGATTCTCATGCTCCTGGACTGGTAGAAATAGCACGCCATAGTGTAAGCACGTGCAAAGTCTGCTACCACACTTCAAATCGGTAATAATGCAGAATTAGTAACTATCCCGTTTATTTAGGGAATCATCTTCTTTATAACCTCAAGTATAGCCTATATAGTTCTCAACAAAAGTACGAATATGGGAAACGTTATGACTTTACGCTTAACAGTCAACTTTAGGAATATAATAGCCTAAGCATTCTTCTGAGTATGAATACTTGCTCTAATGACCGCAAATAGGCTCAAACCTCACATATATGCGCACTCATAGCGCATAGCTGTCACAAATAATTAACGCAACTAGTGCCTCCACCGAGTTTTAAATAAAATAGTCACCTCAAATAGGTCGTAACCCCGAAACAATATACTTTTGAGAACTCCCAGTCTCAAAATTCATCGAACACATGAATCACCGTAACTGATCCCAACTCCAGCATTAAAATGACTAATACATCTTCTAATCACGATAATCCCATGAGGGATACTTTCATAATTCTTCCATGCCACATAGCAATAATGTGAATATCAGCAGTCTATCAACCAGGTTAGTACTGCAATACCGATGAACATTCGTAAGTCAAAACACAACGCGCCTTCTGAAATGCACAATCTTATCAGGAATTACCGAGCAGTTATAGCATTCATCGAAATATTTGAAACTGACCATGCTGTCCAACATTCATTACCTTCTCTTTAAGACTAAACTGTCACCTTGTACATGTAAATCCTAATCCCGCACAACACACCACATCTATTATGCCATCATGTGACAAGCACAAGAATCCCATTATCAACTCTGAGTCACCAGCAAATTACATACCTGGTTAGTTAAAAAACTTTCCCTTGCTTCCTTCCAGGAGGAAATCACAATACACAATATGTTTTCCTACACCAGTAGAAAATATCCGGTTCAAATGATGGTAGAAACCATCAAGAACACTTTCAAATCCATCTGCACGTAACCAAGCTATTAGAACTAAATTTCTCTAACTCGACCAAACCACGTAGGTCACCAAAACCCTAGGGTATTGCCACGCAACACTCGTAAAGCCTCATTATAAGACATCCTAACTTAGAACCACACCGCCCTAAGGCTCACAAGTCATTGTATTCCTTCTTAAGCACCATATAAGTACTACCACTGAGACACCCACTCTGAAGAGACCTCATGTGAACTTAAAATTATTCTTTTACCTTTCTTATACTGGAATGTAGAATCCATAGTCATACAGAATTACCGCGAGTCCCGACACCATCAAACGCAAATCTCAGATTGTATCAATACAAATTCCGAAAAAATTTTCAATTGCTATATATAAATCTCGAACCTACTAGAACCTTCTAAGGAGTCACCCACTCAGCTCAAAATTGAATTGCACGGCCCGTTACACATGCCCCATTAGCATAACATCACTCAAAGAAATAACCATGCCTTAACACCACCGGCCAAATTCATATTCCATGCGCACTACATTCTTCGCAATTTACAACTTAATCATTCCATGATTTTTCATATTTTCGTAAGTGCATTATATCCCATATTCAGGAAATTTCCTTACTCGAGTCATCCTCGATCACAGCCTCTACAGTCATAACTGCTCCACAAGTATGTCTCGGACCAAAACTTAATTTAACCTATAACCATGAAATCGATTTGTCAATAGTAGGCTCCCCCACTTGGCTCAAAGCCATAGATCAAGACATTCAGTAATTCACAATACCCATATTCAATTATTGCCATAACAGCGTAGTAAGATTTAACTAAATGCTTCCCAAGCTCTTGTATCATAACCTACATGGTACCTCAATTCTCGTGACGGTCAGGTCAACTTTCTTGACCAATTTCAATTCAAATCCCAATACATCAGCCCTACTGGTAGAAAAGAAGATTCTCCACACAACATTATAAAGATCACACCTCTGTAGTTTATTTCGCAGGTGATAACCCGCATGTTTAGCCTCAAATTGGCATCTTTCTATACCCTTTTTTATTGCCACAACTCCTACATAATCACTTAACCTTCATGAGTTTGAACTCATCAACAAGACACGAAAATTTAATTTGTTCCACAATTACACCACGTAAAAGATCTTTCAACACATTCATAACTCTAGACTCTATGTCAAATCGAGACAGAAGTCAAATACCCAATAGTCCCTCTTTACATCCCTTTTTCCCGTCACTTTCAAACCATCAGAATACATCACGCGGTCACAATAAAATCATCATATGGTCACCCAGATTGAGCTACAAATTCCTCTCATAGGGATACTACCGGACATATGAGTCCAGTTGTACAAGTTCATACAACTGAAACTACCGAGCCTAAGCTTCGATCTAATCCCGGCCTCAAGTCTTCCAGACTGGCCCATCACCAAAACACAGAATACACATTTTGAACCTTGTTCATGGAATAACAAGCCGGCAATACACAACTGATACTGAGTGCTCATGTGCGCATACGAATGCATGGGAGGAATTCAAAGAGTTATACTTCAAGCTGAATCAATTCTGCATGATAAATAAAGAAAGATGGGAAATTATCCTAAATGCCCTGTAGCCTCTCAAAGATAGGTATGGACGTCATCGTACCGATCCGCAAGACTCTACTAGACACTTGCTCATGACTTGTAGAACCTATGAACCTAGAGCTTTGATACCACCTTGTCACGACCCAAAATCTAACTAGTCGTGATGGTACCTAATCCTAGTAAGCCAATTACCAACTATCTGATTCCAATAAAATTAACAAGGCAATTAATTAAAAGAAAATATCTAAAACCAATACTTTTCCCAAGAACTGGTAGTACAAATCATGAGCTTCTAAGAATAGAGTTTACAAAACTGGTATGAAATAAATACATCATCTATTTGAGAAGTACATAAACAGAGTTTTATGAATCTAAGGCTACCATGAACAAGAGGCAGCTACAACCGGAACAGAGATACATCTTCAAATCCACCTTCCATCGAACACAGCAACATCAGCAGCCAACATCTGCACACAAGGTGTAGAAGTGTAGTATCAGTACAACCGACCACATGTACTGAGTAAGTAACAAACCTAACCTTAGGTTGAAAGCAGTGACAAGATTTTACCAAGGTCGGGTCCAAAACCAATAGTCCACAATAATATCCAGAAAACAAATCTCATAACAACAGAATAGAGGCAGCACAATGAATAACTCAATAATAAAGTGCTTAGTTTGTTCACTGTTCTGGAAAAATAAACATTTTTCTTTTCAAATATAATAGTAAAACTCAATTATTTTCACTAAAATTACCAAAATATGAGTAAGTCTGAAAATTGTGATTTTCCCAAAATGCTTTCAATAATAAATGGGATGTTTCATTTTCTTTCCAAATAACCTGTACAAAACGATTGCATCACTATGCCCATCTGTCAACATGTGTGAGAAATCATAAATAACGTGATACTGTACAACATGACAAAAAAAATCCATCTCTAAGCCCGTATGTCATGTGTGCATGTCAATGCGATGTAACTCAGTGATAAAATCATATGCATATTCTTAGAGTATCATTTCACTCAGTCCCCCCAATCACTCAGTCCTCCCAGTCACTTAGTCCTCACAGTCACTCAGTCCTCACAGTCACTCATGCCTCACAGTCACTCAATCCTCCCAAATCACTCGGCACTCACGCTTGGCACTCGCACTCGGCACTCGCACTCAGTAGGTACCTGCGCTCCGGAGGGGCTCCTTCAGCCCAAGTGCTATATCAAGCCAATCATGGTATAAATCAAGAAACATGATACGGCGTGTAGCCCGATCCATAAATATCCTTGCAATTAGGCCCTCGGCCTCACTCAGTCATCAACCTCTCCAGTCTCTCGGGCTCTCAGATATTATGATAAGCAGCCCAACAACAATGATATGATGCATCAACAATAAATAAGAGAGACTGAGGTATGATATGAAATGAATAAACATGACTGAGTGAAAAATTATAATTTGAACATATTATTCAACCACAAAAATGACCCCAATGGGTACCAACAATAAAAACATATGCCTAAGCATGATTTTTAATACGAGTCTCAGCTCAATTTTCTCTAACACGTAGAAAATGTACAAATATCAACATATTATTCAACTTCACAGTTCCATGGAATTTGACCTAGTCACAATTCCTACGGTGCCGCCCACACGCCCGTCGCCTACCATGTGCGTCACCTCAAAACCAATCACATATCACAAAATTTAGGGTTTCATAACCTCATCACTAAGATTAGAAGAGTTACTTACCTCAACCCATGTAAATTTTGTATTCCACTATGCCCTTTCCACGAGAATTTATCTCCGAAAGCCTCGTATCTAGCCACAATTAATTCGATTCAATCAATACCAATTATTGTAATTAATTCCATAAGGAAATACTAATATTTCAAATAAAATTCGAAATTTACTCAAAAATCGCCCGTGTGAGCCCACGTCTCGGAACCCGACAAAAGTTACAAAATATGAACTCCCATCAAACCACGAGTCCAACCATACAAATTTCACAAAATTCCGACATCAACTCGACCCTCAAATCTTCAATTAAAGTCATTGAAGATTTTTACCATTTTCAACCCAATCTTTACCCATTTGAACTCAATAATCTTTCCATAAAACTTATTGATATGTATAAATAATACTATTACACCCAAGAATCATACTCTTAATCACCCATCTTTATCCAAACTCGAAATTGAAGACTAGGGGTTAGAACCTTACCTCTTGGGTGAAGATCTTGTGATATTTCCTTGTTGGATTTCAAAGCTTGAACAAGATCTTGATGAACAAAGCACTTGAGCTTCTTCCTCTCTCTAGAACACTCTCCCTTCTCTCTAAAAATGTCAGATATTTTCTCAAAAATGAGTCCTGAATCCTATTTATCAAAATGGGGTCGGGTTATGAAAATACAATAATTAACCCACCGAAAGCAGGTCTGCATCGTATAATGGACTGCAGAATGGGTATGCGGGCCGCAAAATGGCCGCAAAAATTGGTGCCCAGAACTGGGCTGTTCTGGTCCATTCTGCGACCAGCTTGCGGTCGCATAACCACTTTTGCGATCGCATAATGGTTGCAGAATTACCGCAGAATCTCAATTTTCTAGCCTTTGGTAATTTGGTCATAACATCTTGTAGGAATATCCAAATGACGAACGGTTTGAAGAGTTAGAAACTAGACTCAAAATCATTTTATTTGATAGGTAATACATCATATAACACTTTGTATCATGATAGTTATGCTCATTTGAAGTTAGGTCTTGGGCGAACTCACTTGACTTTAGTCTATTATGAAATTTCCAACTTCTACATTTGATGCCGAAACCTATCGAATCAAGTCCGATTGACCTCAAGTTTTGCACACAAGTCATAAATAACATAAAGGACCTATTCCAATTTTCGGAATAGGATTCTGACCCAAATATCAAAAAGTCAACCCTCAGTCAAAGTTTTCAAAATTTTAACTTTCGCCATTTTAAGCCTAATTCTACTACGGGCCTCCAAATAATTTTCTGAACACGCTCCTAAGTCCAAAATCACTATACGGTGTTATTGGAATCATCAAAACTCTATTCCGGGGTCATTTATACATAAGTCGGCTTTCAGTCACTATTTTAACTTAAGTTTTCAATTATGAGATTAAGAGTCTCATTTCACTCCGAAATCCTTCCGGCCCCGAACCAACTAACCCGATAAGTTATAAATCAACTGTAAGGCATAAATTGAGCAGTAAATGGGGGAACGAGGATGTGATACTCAAAACGACCAGTCGGGTCGTTACAGACCTTCACCTAACCAAGAGAGTTTTCAGTGGATCCATTTTCCTATCAGATTGGTCAGGGTTTCCCTCCATTCTTCTTGTCCATGCCGGGAGATCTAGTGTCTCATTCTTTCATTGTGGCTGCAGATCATATTTCTGACACCCACGAAGTAGTCGATGGTGGCCTCTCGCTGGAAGAAATGTTCAGTAGCCCAGATCTGAAGCAGCAAGTTACAACCCTTAGAGAAATTATACCCTCATGCACATGCGAACAAAGCTCTCAGCATCTCAGCTAACACCATCGGCACCAAAGTAGCTTGAAGATTGCCGCAAAAGGTTGCTAGGACCACTAGTAACAGGTTGATGTTGATACGGCCCATACGCTGCAGGAAAACCAATAATCTAAATAGTGCCATTGCAAAATTGATTAGCCTAAGTGTCTCTCACGTCACCTGATCACATTGAAACTCCCTTGAATACCATTCGTAGCTTTCACGATGCCCAAATCTGTCGAACATCTGGTCGAGGCTCACCCATCCTTCCTCCATACTTCTAAGGCTTCTGCTTTTGGTAAGACATAAGGCATTCAAGAACTGATAACCAGGCATAGTAACTAGCAATACTCGCTTTCTTACATTGAACAACAGCTCCATAAAACTTGTGACTTCTTCCAATGTTGGCACCAGCTCACAGTCGGCAAATTTGAACACCACCTTAGATAGATCTCGAAATTTTATCAATAGCCGAGTGAGCACCTTGTCTGCTCGGATGTTCATTAGTGTAGTTAGTGCCCCCAAGTTTCAACTTATGTGGTGCTCCCATTACCATGCTAATTTCAGAGATGATTTGGTTGATTTCCATTTTCTGAGATAGGTAAGAGAGAGATATTTGGGTAAGTGTTTGCTTCAGATCCTTAAGTGTCTTTTCATGTTTGTTTGTCTTTCCAGAGAAATTATGTCACTGGGTGCATGACCCGTTGACATCAGGGTGGCTTTCCTAATTGTGTGCTTGTACCAAGGACCAACTCACCTAAGGTTTATGAAGTATGGCCTATTTTACTAGAGTAGAGTGTTTCCTACTTTTGAATTGGTCTGAAGGCTGCGAGAAGTTATGTCAGTTGACCTGACAAAGCCAATCTCTGAAACTAGAGAGTTTTTAAAAGAAGGTACGGAGGGGTGTAAAAGGCAACTCTCACGTGCCATTGTGTGTGATAGTGTACATCCAAGACTCGATTGGAAGAAATGTGATGAAAGTGTGCATAAAGCAGTAACAAACAAGGGTATATCAGAAATAAGCATGGTCATCATAAAGAGAAAATAATTATAAAGAACAAATAAAGCAGGTAAGCATGTAATTGCAATTTCAACTATAATAAAAGAAAGGTATAAATAAATCTAGAGGCCAAATTAGTCTAAGTTTGCTAAGGTCAAAACCTAAGTGTGATATCCCCAGCAGAGTCGCCATATTGTTGCACCCTATTTTGCACTAGTCCAGACAGGATTCAACTTGTGGTTTCTCTGTTGTTGATGAAGGAGAGTCGCCACCTAATATTTAAAGGTATACTAGAGTACCTATTTAATTACTAAGTTATATTCATTACAGGTCTGCGAACCTGTGAGATTATGGGTACGGGTTCTTGTTCTTCTAAGGGGAAGGTGTTAAGCACCCCTTAAAATCTACTTGAGGTAGCTCCATAAGACTTAGACTAATTTTAAGGAATCAGTTATTTATACTATGCTTAATTAATTGTAAGGCGTGGCTTACTCTATACTAAAGGGAATGTATATGTGTAAGATATAAGAAGGGTATGGGATTTAAAAAAGAGTTATTGAAGGTTAAGCGAGTTTTGAAAGTGATCTATATTTTAAGACTCGTAATTATTAAGTTAAGAAAGTGATTACCTTTGAAAAGAAAATGCTTGTACAATTTTAGAAGGAAAAAACGATTCTAAATGTACCTCGATTGTTTTTAAAATTCTGAAGAAGGCGAGTCTTTGAAAATTCATTTGGGTGATTGTTCGTTACTGCCTTTCATGAAAATCTGGTTTCATTCCTGGTTAATGAAAAATAGTGATTCTTTCCTAATTTTCTTTGAAAACGGGCTGTTGTTCGATTATGGGCCCGAGCTTCAAAAAATCTTTATGAAAGGTGAGTATACAAGATGAGCAAACTATAACTGACAGGGGCAAAGATTAATTACTAATCAATTCCCTTAAGTCATATATTTATTAAGGTTTGCCTATGTTTCATATCATATGAAGTACGAAGATAAAGCACATAATTTAATATATGAGTGTTGAATACAGAAATATGAAATACGATAAGACAACAAAGGCAGTAAGCAGATAAATGATGAAAGGGGTGAGCTAAGCTATGGAAGTAATGAGCAGAAACGAAAGAGGTAAGGGAGAGAGGACTGGACTCTGATGATTGGGCCTCAATAAGGTAGGCCCAACAATTTGAGAGGGGCGATTATAGCAGACTACACTTCTTCAAAGATGAACCAAAGCGGGTTTGGGCCTGAGTTCCTTAGGAACTCAGTAGGCCCAAATGTATACATGGCATTTGGTGGTTATATAGACAAATAATTGAAACAATAAAATAATCAATGTTGTGAGACATTATATTGATGTGGTGGTTCTACTTAGCAAATAATTTATATTGAAAACCTTTCATTGTCATTAAACATTAAACCCCCAAATAACTAAATGTGTCAATGAATTAAAGGCTAAGGAGGAAGCTCCACTCAAGGTCGATGATCCCTTTGAATCCACCGACACTTCAAAGTTCCCAAGGGACTCAAGGCTTAGGCAATGCTAGTATCGGGGAGGACAGCCCAACCCAGAGTCGAACTCCACTCCCAAATATCCTTAAATACTAACAACATATTTTCCTTATGGGTTTAAATGCCAATGAGGCCCTTTCAATGTAACTAGATGTTATAGCATAGCCTACCACAAAATATATACTTTCCCTCCTAACATAAGAACATATAGTCTATACTGGATTACCAAACAAATATATATCACATAAATTCTAAAGATCTGATTTTGAAACACATACAGGTGTGCATCATGAGCATATTACAAAGGCCTAGATTTAGGGCAGAGTAATATTCCAAGAAAGGCAAAGCTATACAACAACAACTCATCATATACAGAGGTTCCAAAGAAATCCAGGACATGATAAACTTCCTAAATAGGTCCACAAATTCAAGGACTATAACATGGAATACCTAAGGATTTCTACAGAATCATACTCCTAATGGTATTAGCTTCAAACAAATCATCAAGTTCAGATAGCATCAACAAGGATCTTTATGAGACTTAAAGATTGAATTTGGTTTTAAAGTTATCAGGAGAGCAAGGACCAGGGGAGTTCTATACAAGATATTAAATCAAGAGCTAAGTAAAAACATGGAGTATTCAGTTAACTGCTTAACACTTCAAATGCAGTAATGATCTCATGTAGGCAGGAGAAACCTTACACATTTAAAGAATTAAATTAAGCATGACATGAGGGGAAAGATTTACAGACAAATGGACGGTATTGCATTGGAACATGTTCAACTCAAACATAAGTCTGGGTTAGTACATGAATACAAGGATGATCATGCTTCTTTTTAAAAGTTATCACTTAACTAGGGCAATGTAGGTCCTTTAAGGGGGGGGGGGCAATCTCAAAAGATAAAATGCATGCCAGCTTTTCAAAGATGAATGATGACCCTAAAGATAAGAAATAAGAGATATGATACCAAATGAGCATGCAACTGAGGGTGTTGATTAATCAAAAAATAATAGTTAAATTCAGTCTAACCAATTATCAATTTTTATAACAAAGAGAAAGAAACAGGATCTTGATCACATTATGAGGAAAGATAAGTAAGCCTTAACAGATGTGTACAATAGGATTAATGGGAGAATAAAGGAGAATTTTAGTTCAAACAAGATTAGATTAACGGAAACAACAAGCAAAATGTAAGACCATAGTAGCAACTCAGAAACATCCTAACAGACATAAGTAGAGAATATAGCTTATAAATACTTAGAGTTCCTGCTCAAGGTTTAAAGGATAGAGGATTAAAACTTAACACCTTCAGATTCATTCAATCATAGTTACCAGAATATAAGTTCAACTTCAAAAACTCATAAACTACAGAGATGCAATAGGTAAGGATAAAGGTTACTGCAGACCAATAAAAGCTATGAGGTTCATCTGAACATGAACATATAATAACTTAAACATGTAGACTGTTGGAAACTATGGAATAGAGATCAGCAGGAATTAATTACTGATCTAATCAGTCATTGATTAAAGACTCAAAGCAAGACAACTAATCACAAGCAGATACTAAGTTAACAGAACATAAACATTAATATTAAACACCATAAAATAATTGTAATACTCAGAACCTAACTTAGTATGCTTGTAGCATTCAAATAAAATGAACAAAATAAACAAAAAGAAAACAGAAAGAGAACCTAAGGGTTGGAATCCTAAACTTCTTAGTATTTGTGTGTGTGTATATTCAGTGATAGGTGATTGGTTCGTGATTTTCATTGTGTGTTTGGTGATAACATTAAAGGCTCTATTTATAGTGTCATTAAGGCTCTTGGGTTCGAGCAGATTCAAAATAATAGTGGAAAGTGATGAAAGATTGATGATGATAGCAAGATGGAGTGAAATCAGAAAGAAATAGAGGGGAAATCGTTTAGGGATTTACCTGAGAAGAGAGAAGCTAATCGATGAGGTGCGAAGGACCTCTGGTCAGAACCCTAATACCCAGAGGTCATTGCATTTGACCTCTGGGTGTTGAATATCAACATTGAGGCCAGCTAACGTCCCAGACTCGCCTTTGATTTGAAAAGACAGAGGAGGAGGTCTGGCGAGTTGAAGTTTCACCATTTGGTATGACCTCTTCAAATAGGGCTAGTGAAATCGAATGGCATAAAAGGAAAGAAATGATGAGCTTCGTAGTGCATATGCAGAATGGAAGGCCATGCATGACATGGATTTGAAAAGCCACGATCGATTTGAAGTTTCATCTCCAGGCTAGGGTTTTTCGGATTTGGAGCTTTGAGTTTCAAAGGTGAAATGAGTAAGGATTCAGCGAGAATCATGGGTAATGAAGGCAGAAGGAATGTTTTCTGGGCGATTTGAGAACATACACGAATGTGTGCAAGGTTTTCTTGACTGATTAGGATGATGGGAATTGAGAGAATAGAGAGGAAAGGGGAAAGGAGGCGACAATGGTCAATAGAGTGAATGATTAGGGTTTGGGGGGAGTTTTGTTGGTCTCTAGGTTAAAGTTGGGAGATAGAACCTGGGACGTTGGATCATTAGATCAACGGCCCTGGTAGATCAGGGATTATAGATATTTGGGGAGAAATTTCGGTGCCCGTTGGATTCCTGTAATCCAACGATTAGTGTTAAATGGTCTGAGTGTTTAGTAATTAAAGCGAAAATGGAGTGAAAATTGTGGGTCATTGATCAAAGAAATGAACGGCCCAGATGACTTTGTGCTTTCTATGTGAGTGAGAGAGGCGAGTGACGTGGCGTGTTCTCATTGGCTAAGAGAGGGTGTCGCGGATCACCAAGGTGGCAAATGAGATGGGTGTTTGGACCGGGTCATTTCGGATTGGGCTTTGTATTTGGGCTAAAAATCATTTAAATGGTAGCCACTTTGCAATTAGTAAAGGAATTGCAATCGTAGCCTTCTAGTCTTTATCCCTTTTGAAATTCTTTTAAATAAACCTAAATATTTCAATAAAATGTAGTAAAAATTATAATTGTTAAATATTACTAATTATTGCAATCAATTAATTGTTAGTAAAAATATTTGTTTTTTTCTAAATTGTAACATTAATTTGAATTATTAAAATAGTAACCTAATTAACTTAGAAATTAAAGAGCAAGCTATTAAATTAATTATAGAACTTAAATATAGAAATTATTTTAATTATCCTAAATTAGCAAATATATTTTTGTAATTACATAATACTAATACTAAATGATTAATTTCAAAAACTAATACTGAATTAAAATGTATTTATTGATAGAAAATATTTTCAAAATATTTATTGTAAATTATTAAGTATAAATAAAGGGTGATGAGTATAATTTGAGAACCCAATTATAGTGAAAGTGCGATAACCATTTAGAATAATTAGGCACCGAGTGAGATAAGAGTTCTATCTTAAGAGGCACATAGAATAAAGCATGTTAATAATTCTTTTATTTAAACCAATATATTTCCAACAACTCAACAGAATATGATATAGTAAACTCCACACTATTAAATTCACATTGACAGTCAGTTCACCAAATTGTAACAGAGACACATATTGGTATGTTAAAGCAATACAACAAATCACATAGAATGCATGACTCATACAAGAAACCACAATCGTTCCAACACCAAGATAACAACGAATAACCAAACACAATCAAAATACGATGAATGATTGAAGGAAGAACAATGACCGTTCAAATCAACAAGTTTTTCCAACATGAAATGTACAATGAAAATCACAACCAAGGTACCGCCTCGTATTCACATTTCATAATCCCAATCACAATCTTTCATTATATCACTGCGTGAGCCTTACATTTAGTTTTGAAAATTATTTTTTCCGAAAAATCTACACGCATTTTAGCGCACCTTATCTCACCACGTGGCTTCAAGTAGTTCCCCTACTAGTAACACGTGTCTCAAGCCCACCTTATCTTACAGCATGTGTATCAATCCCTAGCCTTATACCACCACATGCGTATCAATACCACAACAAAATCACAACTCGCACCATAAGTGCCATATGCCACAAGTTGCCACAAAGTCAACAACCCGAATTTCCCTCTGTAGGATGCCGTGATGGCACCTAGTTTCTATGACTAGGTAAGCCTAACAATAATCAAAACTAAACATATACGAATTAACACATTATGGAAAATAACTGAACAATAGATGAAACCTTCTGAAAACTGAGTCTCACACTACACACCCCAAAACCGGTGGAACTGAGTCATAAGCTCTACAAAGTATACAAGAGTAACTCCTACAACTCTGTCTGAAAGTAAATACCACAATAAATGAGGATAAAGAAAGGTGATTCTGAGGCTTGTGGACACTGAGCAAGCATACCTTGAAGTCTCCGATAAAACAACTAGCTGGAATCTCTATCTACTGGCACGAGCAGACGTACCTGGATCTGCACAAAAAGATGTGCAGAAGCATAGTATGAGTACACCACAACGGTACCCAGCAAGTGTCAAGCCTAACATCAGTAGAGTAATGACGAGGCCAGGTTGAGACACCAACTAGGATATGAAATAGACAGTATAAAATGAAATACAAATATAAAGTGGGAAGTAATAAAGCAACTAATACGATTAAAGATGATAACATGATCTAATACCGAAAAAACAACAGTAAAAATAGCATGAGAGAAGCAACTAGAGTGATACAAAGATCATGTACGGACTACAACTACTAGAATGATAACGAATGGAGGAACGAGAAATATTCCTTCCACGATACTTTACAACATAAAATAACAACAAGAAACACAACGAGGTACCGCATCGTATATAATGAAATCAAACCGAGTTACTGCCTCGTATAATCAAGAATAACGACCGAGGTACCGCCTCGTATTCACATTTTTCAATTTCAATCACAATTCTTCCTTATGACGCCGCGTGAGCCTTACATTTGAAAATAGTTTTCCCGAAATAGCTACACACACTTTAGCCCACCTTATGACGCCGCGTGGCTTCAAGTAGTTCCCCTACAAGGAACACACGCATAAGTCCCACCTTATACCGTCGCATGCACATCAACCCAAGACTTATATCGCTGCATCCACATCAATATCATATCACAAAAACAACTCACACCACAAGTGCCCACATATCACAACTTACCAACAACAACAATGACAATGTTTCCACAATAATAGCCTATGTCTCCAACACAACGTATACGAGAATACCAACAACAATAATGGATGGAAAATGCTCAATAGGATAGATGGTTCAACAATAACCAACATCACATCAACATATTAACAACTTCCACAACCTCAACATCAAATAACTCAACAAGGGGAAAAACAATGTGTAACCATGATATTAAATAAGACTAACTCACAATAAAAGAAACAATCTTCAACAATGAGTATCAAATAACGGAAGTCAACAAAGAAAGGGGCAACATGAACAATTAATTCAACAATGATAATTAACAATGAAGAGATAACACGTGATAATAAAGGGGACAACAAGTTCAACTAAAGCATGGGAGCAATTTAGCAAGTAGGATGTAGAACAATTACTAAACAAGTAAACTAATGCATTTAAGGATAGTCTAACACAATTAAGGATGATTTAACTATGAGAATTTAGAACGTAATAAGGCATCTCAATTAAAGCATGGAAATAGTCTAAGTAACCTAAACCGGTCAAGTACTATGTACAACCTGTGTACCTACTCGTCACGTTGCGTACACGGATTTTATTTAGTACAGTTGAATCAAACAATACCAATCCTAAGGGGTAGTTCCCCCACACGAAGTTAGGCAAGACACGTATCTCAATTAGGCCAATTCAACCGTCAGAAATTGCTTTTCCCTTAAAATTCGCCTCCACAAGGCTCAAATCTAACCAAAATCAACTCAATATCATCAAACAATTCTAGGGAATTTAATTGCAATAAATAAAGTTAAGATGTTTACACTTTTCCAAAAAAGTCAACAAAAGTCAACCCCAGCCCCCCTCCCCCGGTCAAAAGCCTGGTCTAATGGTAGATTCCGTCTACGCATGACCCCACGAGTTCATATATGTGGTTAGTTTCAAATTTCGAGTCCAAATCGACTCTCGAAACTCATTTTCTTATTTTTTTCAAAAACTTGAAAAAATTTCATAAATTTCTACTTTGATTCACATGATTTTGATGTTAAAATCTAACATACTTTGATGGAATATAATTAGAAATAGATTAGGATCACTTACCCAATGTTTGTAGGTGAACATCCCCTCTCCAAATCGTCTCCTGCCGAGTCTAGGGTTCAAAAATGTGAGAATGAGATCAAAATTCTCGTATCCCAACCCTTTAACCAGTTGCAGATGTCGCATTTGCGACACAAGGTTCACATTTGCGACCCTGACAGACTTAGCTTAAATCACAATTCCAATGAAGTCTCTACAATTGCGAGCTGGGACATAGTGCAAATGCGAATAAATTGTTCGAAATTGCGAACATTATCAAATCCTACTGGCTTCGCAAATGCGAAGATGAGGTTGCATTTGCGACATTTACCCCTCACCTATCATCATCGCATTTGCGAGTCTGGTCTTCGCATTTGCGACACCAGACACCAGGGATCACTTTTCTTCAGATTTCCAATCAAAAACTCTTCCGGAACGTGTCCGAAACTCATCCGAGCCCTCGGGACTCCAAACCAAACATACACACAAGTCTAAAAATATCATACGAACTTGCTCGCGCGATCAAAACACAAAAATAACATCTAAAACTATGAATTGAACTCAAAAATGCAAGAATTTCAAAGAAAGTTTCAAGAACTTCTAAAATTACAGCTATGCGTCCGATTCCTATTAATTAAACTCCGAATGATGCCAAATTTTGCAGACAAGTCGTAAATGCTATAACGAACCTATTCCATGTCCCAAAATCAAATTCCGAGCTCAATAGTTAAAAGTCAACCTACGATCAAACTTTTCAACTTAAAATCGCTAAATTTCGGCAAATCAACACAAATCAACCTATGGGCTTCCAAAATCAATTTCAAGCATGCGCCCAAGTCCAAAATTATGATACGAAGCTATCGGAGTCATAAAAATACAGTTTTGGGGTCGTTTTCACAAAAGTCATTTGGTCAATATTTTCAAATTTAAACTTCTAAGTCTAGAATCAAGGGTCCAAATCAACCTGAAAGCCTTCCGAAACGAAACTAATCAAACTCGCAAGTCATAAAGACATAAACACACAAGTGTGAAGCAATAAAAGGGTTACGAGGCACAATTACACAAAATGACCGATCTGGTCGTTATACTTGAGTAGCTTCATATGATGTATTATGACTTGTGTTAATCGTCAATTTTTGTTTTCAGGTTATTCAGAATTGATTTGGAAGAATGATTCTCAACTAGAACATTTAAGTTGGAAGAGTTGACCAAGTTAGACTGTTTAGTACTTGACCTCGGATTAGAGTTTTGATGGCTCCGTTAGGTTCGGATGGTAATTTCTGAGTTGGTCGTCTGCTTGGATTTACATTTGGATATTTCTAGAAGGTTTCGGCACTCTTTGGCGAAAGTTGAAAATTTGAAGGTTTGGAATGTTCATAAGTTTGATCGGGAGTTGACTTGATGATATTGGGTTAATATTATGGTTCCGGGAATTGGAATAGCTTCGTTATGTTATTTGGGACTTGTGTGAAACATTTGAGTTCATTCCGAGTTGATTTGATAAGGTTCGGCACGAGTTTTGGAAGTTGAAATATTCAATGTTTATTAAGTTCGATTTGAGGTGCAATTCGTGGTTTTGATATCGTTATGCGTGATTTGAGGCCTCGAGTAAGTCCATGTTATATTATAAGACTTGTTGGTATGATCGGATAGGGTCCCAAGGGGCTCGGGTGAGTTTCTGATAGGTTTGGGTTATGTTGCGCTCGTTTTTTATGTTTCGACATCATTTCTTCAGCATAAATGGTACCACACTAAGCAAATGAGCTCCAATTTCTGTTTTGATGGGAGCATTAGATCCGTATCATAATTTTGGAATGATAAAAACTGGAATCATCAAGTTTTGACATTGTATGAGGAATTTATGGTCATTTTACTAAGAATTGGGTTGCCATATTTGTTCCAGTTTAATTATGAAATTGCCACTGAATTCATATTTTAAAATCTGCACTATTTTCAAATATTGAAACCAACATATTTCCTTCATTATAAGGTTAAATGGAGTGATTCAAAAGCTCACTTGACTAGAATTTCACAAGGAATCCATTGAAGGCATCAAAAGTGAGTTTCAGGATTATTTGGCACAAGAAAAGAGGTAGAATAATTGGGCAAAAACATATAATATGTTTGTTAATTTTATCATATTTTGAATTGGGGAGCTCGGATTTGGGCGATTTTGGAGGCTATTTTCACCACATGGATTGTGGTAAATGTTCTATACTCTGTTTTGATTATATTTCATAAATCCATCTTCGTTTTTGGCATTTGATTGATGATTTCAAAGTGAAATTTGGGGGGTTTTGTCTAAAATTTCATAAAGTAAATTGTTTTGAACATTGATTCCGAGTCGGATCTGAGTGAAACTAGTATGGTTGGAGTAGTAATTAAATGGGTTGTCGGATTTTATGAGTTTCGTTGGGTTCTGAGGTGCGAGACCGGGTTTGACTGTTTGGTTGAATTTGGGCTTTTTATTAAAGCTTCAACATTTATCGATTGGATTTATTTTCTTTGGCATTATTTGATGTTCTTGAGTTGATTTTGGATAGTTTTGATTCCTTCACAGGTTGGTACGCGTGGGATGGCATTTCTAGAGTATTGTTTGGCTTGCTCGGTATTGGATTTGGCTTATTCGAGGTAAGTAACACCTCTAAACATGGTACTGAGGGTATGAACCCCTGAATATACGTGTTATGTGTTTGGTGTTGAGGTGACGCACATGCTAGGTGACGGGCGTGTGGGCGTGAACCGTATGAATTATGACTCGATTCATTCTGTGGTACTGTGTAGTTACCTAATCTTATTTATATCCATGAAATTTCTACGTGCTAGAGTAATTGAGCCGTGATCCATGTTAGAAAATATTTTTAGGCTATATGCTTATTATCTTGGGACCACTGAGGTCATTTTTGATGTTGAGTTATTTTCTTAAATTGCAATTACATACTCACTCATACTCATTCATTTGCAAATCATATCTCAATCTCTGTTATCATTTGTTATCACATCATCTTATCATTGTTTGGGTTGATTGGCATGAGATTTATGACGCCGAGAGACTGGAGAGGATGATGAATGAGTAAGGCCGAGGGCCTGATTGTGAGTCATATTTATGGGATCGGACTACACGCTGGAGCAGGCTTTATTGATTCATGATGGGAATAGGCTGCACGCGGTAGCATGCCATGATTGGCTTATATTAGAACTTGGGCATGATTCGCCCCTCTGGAGTCTGACATACCAGCAATGAGCGCAGGTACCTACTGAGTGACTGGGAGGACTGAGTGATTGAGCGTGCTGAGTGAGGTTGACTACTCTGAGAGCATTAGCACATGAGTTTATCACTGTGGTGCATCACTTCACATGCACATTGACATGTAGGCATAGATATGTACTTTCCTCATGCCATCTATTAATGAAACATCCTATATGTTGTTGAAAATTTGGGAAAAATCACAGTTTTCTGATATATTCACATTTTGGTGATCTCGATGTAAGATTTGCGTTTTTACTGTTATATCTGAAAAGCATGCCTATTTACCATAACTGGGAACGAGCTGAACATCATATCCTTATTTATACTATTACGAGTATTTCCTGACTGTTGGTGTTAGACTCGGACCGTTGTCCAAGATCTTCACTACTTTCAACCTTAGGTTAGGTTTGTTACTTATTGAGTACATGGGGTCGGTTGATGTTACTGTGTATGGCGGGAGCTGGCATTGAGGATGTACCTGCGTTCCCGTTGTAGCTGCCTCTTGTCTACGGTAGCTTTAGATTTATAAAATATTGTTTATGTACATTTCAAATAGATGATATATTTATTTCATACCAGCTTTGTAAACGCTAATTGGATTTTGGGTCGTGACACAACAATAAAAAATGAATGAGAATGCTCAACAAGGAAAAGTATCTCAACAATTAACAACTATGCCTCAATGTGATAACGGCTATTACAACTTCAACACCAATAACTCAACAAGATGGTATTCCACGAAATAACAACTTCAATTAAAAGTGATTCAATAATTAAGAGGTAATAAGACAATAAGGAAGGCAATAACTTCAATTAAAGCATATAAGAGCAAAATAACAAGTAAGAGGTAGAACAAATAGCTTTTCCCCTAACACAAATAGCACAATTAACCCAAATCCTAAGGGGTAGTTTTCTTCACATAAAGTTAGGTCAACTAGGCCAACTCAACCCTCTGAAATAGCTTTTCCCCTAAAATTCGCCTTAGCGCGACTCAAATCTAACAAAATATGACTTAATAACATCAAACAATGCAAGAGAAACCAATTACAATAAATAAAGCTGTGATCTTTAAATTTTTCCCAAAAAGTCAATAAAAATCAACGTCGGGCTCGCCTTCGATTCCGAATCTAAGCTTACCCGAACTAATACAAGCTCACATGAATAAAAACCAACTCAATCGGAGACTGATAGCTCAACCAATTCACCAGAACATCGCTCTTGGGTGTTCATAACCCAAGAGTCCAACCCATACTAGTTGGGTCCCATATCTCCCGAAATACTCCTCCAAAAACTCACCAAATTCGAGTATGTTGTTCTCCTAATATAGGAGAACAAAATCCCAAAGGAGTCGGGGAATAAACTCCTCTAACTCATTTTTAATTTTAAAAATTTAGGACATAACCCTAGGTCTTAATTTAAAGAATTAAATGGGTTTTCAATTAGAATCATGGATTAAAGCTTAAGCCAAGGGAATGAATCAAAGGAAAATATTTAGGTTATGGTTTTGGACCTTACCCCATGGAATAAACTTGAAGAACTTCCTTGAATTCTACCAATCCCAAACTTTCAAGATGAGAAAAACTTCAACAATATTAATAACCAAAAATGCCCAGCTGTTCTGCCTTATTTCTTATGCCAAACAATCCCAAAACACAATTTTGATGGCGCCAATGGATTCCTCTTGGAATTCCAGTCACGTTAGGCCTTTGAATCACTCCATTTGACCTTATAATGAAGGAGATATGTTGGTTTCAATATTTGAAAATACTGCAGATTTTTAAATACTAATTCAGTGGCGATTTCGTAATATGCAAAATCTAGCAACTCAATTGTTAGTAAAATGACCATAAATGCCTCATACGATATCGAAACTTGATGATTTCAGTTGCTATGGCTCCAAAATTATGATACGGATATAATGGTTTAGTCAAAACACAAATCAAAGGTCGTTTGGTCAATATGGTAACCTTTATGCTCAAATCGATGTCGAAACCGAAAACAATCACTATACAACCCAAACTTTTCCAATGTTCATCGAAATTTAACCAAACGTTGTGCACATGTCCAAAACCATCATACAAACTTATTGGAATAATTAAACCCGATTTCGAGTCCGTTTACCCAAAAGTCAAACCTTAGTCAACTCTTCCAACTTAAAGCTTCTAAAACGAGAATTATTTTTACAAATCAATCCCGAACCACTCGAAAACTGAAACCAACCATACACGCAAGTCATAATACATAATATGACGCTACTCAAAGTTTTAAACCACTGAATGGAATGCTGAAGCTCAAAATGACCGGTCGGGTCATTATATTCTTCCCCACTTAGACATACGTTCGTCCTCGAACGTGCCGAGAGTCGTTCCAACGCCATCAAATCGCCATATACCCTCACCATACACATAACCATGGGTGATCCCACGTCACCCCAATCCATATAAGCCCGACAACACCACCTAACAGAGGATCCTTACTTCAACCTTAGTCCATAAACTTTAAAACCCAAATCCCCAACATCCGGAACTAATTAGATGACCTGATTCTTGCATCTATCCACCGTATACCTCTGAACAAACTATATCAATCCATAACCATATCTCAAGACATAATCACATGATATACCACATAACTCAAATACTCATAGCAATAACTTCCGACCGCAATAGCTGCTTGATAACCAACCCGACACCGGTAACAAACCTCATATCAACTAAAATCTTGTTTTGAAACTTCATACACTGCCAAGGATGAAATAAACATACAGAAACGCATAACCACCCATCAGATTAATAAGTCGTGGAGCTCTCTTACCCGATAAGAACCATTGCCAAAATCTAAGCCGACTAGTGACACATTTCTTGCAAACATACCTTAATCAAATCCGATGGCACTCATTTCAGGCCCAATAACCTCACCTTATCCAGTACAAGCTACTTTACCAACCTGTCACACAAATCTTACTTAGATCCACATACTGTGCAATCCGTGCACCAATAAACAATAACTCGAATATACCCAATGATGGAAAGAGAATGGAAATAAAGAAACCATCCTGCCAGCTCAACAGATACCACCACGAAGCGCAATGCTATCAATCCACCACACAAGAGGAAACATAAGACGTGAAATAAGCCCAAAGGATCATATCCTATCATACGCCACTGCGATGCATGACTCAATCCGACACCGGTCCACCTGGAATACGTCGAGCCATGATACTCACAATCAACAACCATAAGCATATCAACATCAAATACATGAAGTGCGTGACCATAACTATGGAGATATGGATATCACTATATACCACAAACAGGAAGACCATAACCAAGGCACAATCAACCATTCAACACCCCAAGAGCAATCTCACTCGAATTTTGCTACAAAGCCCAAACATAACAACATCGGTGTGCAGATATCCAACAGATCACAACCTATCGCAGGATAGGAGAGTAACACATGAGACGTATCAGAACACGAATGTGATCCACCCTAACTGATAACATACCCCTCCACAATAATTGTGATGAGTAGATAAATCTGACTCGATTTAGAACACACATCCTTATTAGACCTACTAGTAGCATCCAAATCAATTCCGATCCTTCCGAAGTAGGTAGATAGCCTCCGATAAGCCCATAATAACATATCTATAGTACATACCATCAGTTACCAACATCTTAATATACCTTCACCATTCACAACCATGGAACAATATGCCTCGAGAACCCTCTTAGTCTCAAATCTCTAGAATACTAGAATCTCCATATCCAATCACAACTACACTACTCAAATAACTGACATATTCCTCACATACGGTCAGCCCACGAGAAGTACTTCTATAGTTATTTCGTGCCACAAAGAAAAATCTGGACATCGTCAATCAATCAATCAGGTGATTACCGTAATACCAGTCAGGCATCCGCAAGCCGAAACACAGTGCGCCTTCTGGAGTGTGCACTCTTCTTAATTTGTATCAAATAATGCTAGCATTCATATAAACATTTGAAACTATCCATACTGTCTCGAACTCGTGACCCTATCCAGGCGAAAATCATAACACGCAACACGTTTCTTATGTCGGTAGCAGACATCTCGCTCAAGATGCAGTCCACACTATCAAGAACTCTTTGAAGCCAGTCTGCATATCACCAAGCCATCAAAACTGAACTTCCCCAACCCAACCAAGTTGCGCAAGCCGTCAAACCCAATAGTGTTGGCACAGAATGCTGGTGAAGCATTACCACACCAAAAGAGCAAGTTACCTTTGTTGCTATGCTGACCCAACACCACCGAGCTGACCCATTGCTTCCAATACTCCTCGACTTGTCTTCAGGTCAACACTTTCCCTTGTCGGTACACAACGATCCTAATTCAAAGCTCGATGCAGAAGACCCTAGCACGAACCACATCGTCTAAAAGAAAAAAAACCGCTTGTCACGACCCCAATTTCCCTCCGTAGGATGTCATGACGGTACCTAGTCTCTAAGACTAGGTAAGCCTAATACTTATTGAATTAATAGAAAAATTCAACCAACAACCATTAAATATGAAATAGAAAACTCTATAAAAAACATACAATCCCAAAACCGGTAGTACAAGTCATAAGCTTTATTCAGCTTACTAGAAGATCTATATGCACAAGTGTTCCGAATAGAAATAAATAGTACAAAGTAAAATTTCATAAGGCGACTCTGAGGCATGCGAACGCAACAATAGGTATACCTTGAGTCTCTACAGCAATGCCCAATCAACTAGCTATTGATCAACAAACTCCGAGTACCTGGATCTGCACAAAAATGTGCAGAAAGTGTAGCATGAGTACACCACGGTGGTACCTAGTAAGTATCAAGACTAACCACAGTCGAGTATGACGAGGGACAGTCAGGACACCTACTAGACTTAATAACCTATACAAGTATGAATGTGAAACTAACAGGGAACAATCTCAATCTAAAGCTAAGCATGATAACAATAATGAAACAATGTTGGTAATAGGAAACTAAAAGAAGCAATTAGAAACGAGACACAACAGGTAATAACGTCGTGGAGTAAGCTGAATACAGTTTAAGTTTGATGAAACCAAGTAGAGAAAAAACAAGTAACACTCAATAAGAGCAACCAGTTTCTCACACGAATTTGTTCATGGACTTTCCCGAGGTACTTCACCTCATAGTCATATTTCACGGGTCCAAACTCATGAACCCTAGTCCCTTGGCATCTTGTGCCCATATTACAATTCATAATCGCACGGACAATTCAAGTGCCAAGTGAGTGATAATATCTCATACCCGCACAGACAACTCATGTGCCACCAATTATAATGACCTTGACCGCACGGAAAACTCACGTGCCAGAAGAATAACTTTCACACAGAAGGCAAGTATACGAGAATATATGTAAATGATCAATAGACATCAGGGTTTATCTTCTCAAACCGATATGAGTGATTAGTTATGTTTATGCTTGTGCAAGTGTTCTATCACAACTCGAGTCAACATGTAAGAGTAGAGACAACAAATTGCACATTGGAAATAACACAACAAGACGTAAAATGCATGACTCACACCAGGTAGGCACACCAGTACACAAATATTAGCAACAACAATGCCCCAGGCCATCACAAGTCATCACAAATCATCCCCGGAATAGCCCACCTTGTCTCGCCACGTGAGCAACAATAAAGTAAATGTCTGCCTTGCATCGCTACGCATAATATTATTCCCACCTTATCTCGCCACATGCGCAACCCACATTTATAGCCCGTCTTGTCACGCCACATGTGCAAATATCAATAATAACAATAGCACGGACAAGTCACGTGTGAACACCCCAACAATCTTCTCAACAATATCACATGTGCCAAAACATAACAACACAATATAAGGTATTTCACCACATGTGACCATATGCAACAACTTCTCCTCAAAACAAGTTCAATACCACAACCTCGCATAGCCCTCGGCTCAACAACACTGAGTACAATAGCATCAACAATAATAACACGAGAGTGCAGCAAGTAAATCAACATAAGAACTTTGGAACACAAAGGAATGGAAGAACGAGCCCAAAAAGAAAGACACAACAGAGAATAATGGTCTCAACAAGAATAACTCAACAAGGGAAGAGATAATGTGCAACACTAATTCCACGTAGATACAACTCAACGATAAGAGAGATAAAACGAATTAATGATTCCAAATAAGGATAAGTCAACAGTGAAAGGGATAACAAAACTTCAATTAAGGTTAAGCAAATTACAGAAAGGACGACGATAACTTCAATTAACGTTAAGCAATTAATAAAAGACAACATAACTTCAATTAAGGTTAAGCAAATTACAGAAAGGACGACGATAACTTCAATTAACGTTAAGCAATTAATAAAAGACAACATAACTTCAATTAAGGTTAAGCAAATTACAGAAAGGACGACGATAACTTCAATTAACGTTAAGCAATTAATAAAAGACAACATAACTTCAATTAAGGTTAAGCAAATTACAGAAAGGACGACGATAACTTCAATTAACGTTAAGCAATTAATAAAAGACAACATAACTTCAATTAAGGTTAAGCAAATTACAGAAAGGACGACGATAACTTCAATTAACGTTAAGCAATTAATAAAAGACAACATAACTTCAATTAAGGTTAAGCAAATTACAGAAAGGACGACGATAACTTCAATTAACGTTAAGCAATTAATAAAAGACAACATAACTTCAATTAAGGTTAAGCAAATTACAGAAAGGACGACGATAACTTCAATTAACGTTAAGCAATTAATAAAAGACAACATAACTTCAATTAAGGTTAAGCAAATTACAGAAAGGACGACGATAACTTCAATTAACGTTAAGCAATTAATAAAAGACAACATAACTTCAATTAAGGTTAAGTAGTTATAGAAAAGACAACATAGCTTCAATTAATTTTAAGCAATTACATAAAAGATAACATAACTTTAATTAAGGTTAAGCAATTACGGAAAAGACAACATGGCAGTAAAAGAGGCAACAACTTCAATCAAGGCACATAAGAGTTTAATTGGAAACAAGGGTAGAACATGAATCAATTAATTCCAAATAAGACACGTAAGGGTGAATTTAGTAAATGAATGATTTAACGTGATTAAAAAACTTTATATCTAATGAACATAAGAACCTAAGAGACCTAAACAATCAAAATTTCCATAAATAAGCTCGAGGACGTACTCGTCACCTCGCGTACGCGGCTTTCACATGACCCAATTAGCACAAATGTCTCAATCTTAAGGGGTACTTTCCCCACACAAGGTTAGGCAAGTCACTTTCCTCAAATCATGCTAAATCAATCCACTAGTAGGCCTTTCCCTCGATTATCCAACTCCGAACGACTCGAATCTAGCCAAAACAACTTCATACCATAAATATAAACTATAGGAAACTAATTCGAACAATACAATTACGATCTTTGCAAAGAAATATTAAGTCAACTCAAAAAGACAACCTGGTCCCACGCCTCGGAACCCGACTAAAATTACAAAATTCAAACACCCATTCGATAATGAGTCCAACCATACCAAAATTACTAAATTCTGATTCCGATTCGGCCTTCAAAACCTCAAATCAAGTTTGGGAAAATTTCTATTCTAATCCCCCAAATCACAAAAATAGGTGCTGGAAATAGTATTAGATTCATGAATAACGGACCAAATCAAGTTAAGATTACTTACCCCAGTCCAATTTGTGAAGTTTGCCTCTGAAAATCGCCCAAACCGAGCTCCCCAACTCTAATTATGTTAAAAATGGTGAAACCCCCATTTTTAGAAGCCTCTCTAGGCAAGTCACATTTGACACCTGAGATTTATAAATCGCATTTGACACATGCGGTTTGCCTCTGTTCCCTCAAACAACAGAAAAACAGCAGTCTTTTCCGACACGGAAATGGGCATAACTCTCTAATAAGACCTCAGAATGTGACGATTCTTGTTGATATGGATCTGCAATTACGATAAGGATCTGATGGTTCAATCGAATCACAAATGACAGGACGTTTGCATAATACGGTACCCTTTATGCAAAAAGAAACGACGCTAAAATATCAAATAAGAGTGCGGCATAATCCAAACCCATCTGAAACTCACCCGAGCCCCATAGGACCCCAACCAACTATACTAATAAGTCCCAAAATATGATACGAACTTTCTCGAAGCCTCAAATTGTCTCTAACAATATTAGAATCATTAATCGCGCATCGATTCAAGCCTAAGAAACTTATAAACTTCCGAATTCCAAAACTAATGCCGATTCAGACCAAACCAACTCTGATTGACTTCAAATTTTGCACACAAGTCAAAAATGACAGTACAGACCTATTCCAACTTTCGAAACTGGGATCCGACCCCGACATCAATAAAGTCAACTCCCGGTCAAACTTTCCAAAATCTTTCATTTTTTCCAACTTTCTCCAATTCATGCCCAAACGACTTACAGACCTCCAAATCAACATCCGGACACGCTCCTAAGACCAAAATCACCATACAGAGGTATTGGAACCATCAAAACGTCATTTTAGTGTAGTCTAAACAAAAGTCAAACTCCGGTCAACTCTTACCGCATAAGCTTCTAAAACAAGAATCCTTCGTCCAAATAAATCCTGAATCATCCGAAATCCGAACTCGACCACGCATGCATGTCATAATACATAATACAAAGCTGCTCGAGACCTTAATCCACCAAACGGGATGCTAATCCACAAAATGACTGGTCGGGACATTACATTCTCCCCCTATTAAACAAGCATTCGTCCTCGAACGTGCCAAGAACCATATCGAAGTCATCAAATTACTGAATGAACTTACCATACATATACTCGTGAGTGATTCCACATCACCCCAATCCACATAGACCAAACGACGCCATTCCAACTGAAAAGTATTCATTCCACCCACACTGCTAAACCGTAGAACAAAATTTCTCACCTTCCGATCATTTCCAAAAGACCCAAATTCCCATACCGACACACGGTATCAGCCTCAACCAGCTGCAATAACTCATGCCTACACCTACCAGGTACACCCACACGATGTAACATATCACACATATGCCCATAATAATATCTTTGATCACAATAACTACCTATAATCAAATCCAGCACCGACAATGAACCTCATATCCGCTAGAACCCTATTCTAAGCCTTCACAACAATGACAATGATGCAAGAAATATGAAGATCTCATAACTATTCACCTAAATCAACAAGTCATATCTAAGGCCACTTGGGCACACACCTCGCAAGTTAAAATCCAATAAGTACAGTACGAATATGACTGAATATAAAAGGAAACATATGGAAGAACTATCAAACAAGCCCGACAGGCCCAACTCCCTATCAGTAGCATACTACGAATTATTTCCACAAGGGAGAATCAAAGTATATGAATAAATCACAAGGATCTCATCCTAATATAACTTCATCGCGTCACGCAGCCCGGTCCAAACATAACAAAACTCATGGAAATGCGAGGATCCCATACTCAGCTCTAAATTACAAGTAGAATACACATCATACCAACTGAAACCTTCCACTAATTCAATTTCCGCAAGCAAGGTCACAACATATGCTGAACTCCCACACCGGTAGAGCATCTAATTCACAAATCGTAACCAAGAACCCAGATATCACATCAAAACCTACTGTAATGGGTAACAAAAAGTCACTTCTAGTCTCATAGCTCTCAAGAGTGAACAAAACAAAATGACAAACACGGGCTACCGCTATAGACTCTTCCAACATGGGTAAACATATAAGTAGAGTACAAAATCATGAAACTCACCCATATGTGAAGCAAGATAAGAGGACTCACCCCGATAAGCAGAACTATATCAAAATAAGAATGTTGCCCCTCAATAACAATTGAAACCATACCTATAATGACATCATCAGGTGCAGAGGACTCAGCCCCACCATACAAAGCATGTCAATTGGTCGGGCCTCCCCCTTTTGGGTGCCCTCTAATCGCCTGACCTTCACCCCAAGCTGGCGGTACAGGGATATCAGCAACTGGAGCAGAACTCATAGCCTGAATACCCAGCTGTGACACCTCTGTCTGGAGTCTAGGACAATCTCTCACCATGTGGCTAGTATCTCCATACTCAAAGCAACTCCTCCGCTGGAATGGCTACGAAAGCTATCCGGTACCGGCACTCTGAGACCCATGGATATTTGAAGCACCGCGCGAAGCCTGAAGTACAAATTGAACTGGCTGACCCATAAACCCTCTATCAATACGTACCCTGCCTCCAAAATAAAGACTAGCAGATCCTCCCAGTCCACGAGGCTTGTTAGCCTCCCTATCCTTTCTCTCCTGACCCCGCATTTTCCCTCTTTCCTGGTCCCGCATGCCCCCTAATCAGCTAGCGATCTCTGCCACCTACTGAAATGGAACATCTATCTCTAACGCCCGAGCCATGCTGAACCGGATATCATGACTGAGCCCCACAATGAACCTACAAAATCTCTCTCTAACTGTAGAAACCAAAGAAGGTGCATGTATGGACAAATCATTGAATCTAACAGCATACTCTGACACTAACATAGTGCCCTGGCGCAGCTGCTCAAACTCCATGCGCCAGGTATCTCGAAGAGTCTGGGGAACAAACTCTCTCAAGAACATCTCTGAGAACAGAGTCCATGAAAGTGAAGCTACATCGGCCAGGCTACCCAACTCGTACGTTCGCCACCACTGATATGTCGCTCCCTTAAGCTAGAACATAACAAAGACAACCCCACTCGTCTTCAATATACCAATGGTGCGGAGAATATGGTGGCACTCCTCTAGGAAACCATGTGCATCCTCTGAAGCCATACCACTGAAGGTAGGAGTGTAATACTTCTTGAACCTCGCAAGTCTAAGTTGTTCCTCCTCAGGGTACGGGTGGCGGGAGTCTGAGCTCCTCCCCCGATCTGTGAAGTAGCTGGTGTAACCGGAATCAACCCCGGCTAAGCCAATGTACCAAACATGCCCAGGAATTGTGCTAAGGTCTCCTGAAGTCCGGGGGCAATAACAGACACCTCCGGTGCCTGTCTACTGGCGGCTCCTCAACTGCTGCTCTAACAGGTGCTCTACCTATAGCACGTGCTCCTCCTCGGACCCTTCCTCTACCTCAGCCTCTAGCAACACCGGCTCTGGGGGCAACGTCATTAGTAACTTCAGCTCATGTCCTCACCATCTGTGTGAAAATAGAATGAGGCCTCTAGCAACACCGGCTCTGGGGGCAGCATCATCAGTAACTTCAGCTCGTGTCCTCATCATCTGTGTGAGAATAGAATGACAAAGGCGCAAACTGCGAGATCAATAAATCTGCATGATAGGAATTAAAGAAGTGAAACTATCCTAATAGTTTCATATCCTCTCGAAGATAAGTACAGACATCTCTGTATCGATCGGCAAGACTCTACTAAACTCGCTTATGACTCACCTGTTCTCTTTGTGAGGAATAAAGATGGATCACTGAGGATGTGTATTGACTACCGGGAGCTCAACAAAGTCACAATAAAAAACAAATACCCATTACTAATAATAGATGATTTGTTTGATCAGTTACAGGGTGCTAGTTACTTCTACAAAATTGATTTATGGTCCGAGTACCCCAATTGAAGATCAGGCAGCAGGATATTCCGAAAACAACTTTCAGGACCCGGTATAGGCATTTTGAATTTCTGGTAATGTCTTTTGGGCTAACAAATGCCCCGACAGCTTTCTTGGATCTTATGAATCGAGTTTGTAAGCCTTTACTTGATTTCTTTGTGATAGTATTCATTGACGATATTCTTGTGTATTCACGAGGTCGCGAAGACCAATGCAATTATCTCAAGACAGTTTTGCAGACTCTTCATCAGCACCAATTGTACACGAAATTTTCAAAATGTGAATTTTGGCTTGAGTCTGTCACATTCTTGGGTCATGTTGTCTCCAGAGAAGGAATTAAGGTTGATCCTCAAAAGATTGCAGCGGTGAAGAATTGGCCTAGACCTACAACACCAACAGAGATTCGTAGTTTCTTGGGCTTAGCAGGGTATTACTAGAGGTTTGTGGAGGGGTTCTCTACTTTTGCCTCTCTGTTGACTAAATTGACTTAGAATGTGGTTATGTTCCAATGGCCCGATGCTTGTGAAAGGAGCTTCCAGGAGTTGAAATCAAGATTGTCTACCGCGCCGGTATTGACCCTGCCAGAGGGTATAAATGGGTTTGTGGTATATTGTGATGCTTCAAGAATTGGGCTTGGGTGTATGTTAATGCAACACGGCAACTCAAGAATCATGAAAAGAATTATCCAACACATGACTTAGAACTGGCGGTAGTGGTTTTTGCATTGATAATTTGGCGTCACTATTTGTATGGTGTCCATGTGGAGGTATTCACGGACCACAAGAGTCTTTAATATATTTTCAAACAAAAGGAGCTGAATCTGAGGTAGAGAATATGGCTTGAGTTACTCAAGGATTACAACATCGATATTTTATATCACCCGGGGAAAGCCAATGTTGTGGCGGATGCACTTGGCCGGAAATCTATGGGTGGTTTAGCACACTTGGAGGTATATCAAAGGCCATTGGCCAATGAAGTCCATCGATTGGCTAGTTTGGGAGTTCATCTTACGGACTCTAATGAAGGAGGGGTAATTGTGCAAAATAGGGCTGGATCATTGCTTGTTGTGGAAGTCAAAGAGAAGCAATACAACGATCCATTTTTAGTGCAATTGAAGGAGGGGATTCAAAAACATAAGACTACGACTTTTGCTCTTAGCATGGATGATGGTACACTAAGGTACCAAGGGCGACTATGTGTTCCGAATGTAGATGGTCTCCGGGAAAGAATCATGACCGAAGCTCACGCTTCTAGGTACTCTGTGTATCCAGGTTCTACGAAGATATATCACGACCTCAAGAAAGTCTATTGGTAGAATGACATGAAAAGGAATGTGGCAGACTTTGTGGCAAGGTGCCCGAACTGTCAGCAAGTGAAGGCCGAACATCAACAGCCTGGTGGGTTGGCACAGAATATAGAAATTCCAATGTGGAAGTGGGAGATGATTAATATGGATTTTTTGGTAGGATTACGATGCACTCCGTGCAAGTTTGACTCAATTTAGGTGATCATGGACCGACTCACGAAATCAGCACACTTTTTGCCAGTTAAATCTACCGACACAGCGGAACAGTATGCTCAGTTGTATATCAAGGAAATAGTCAGGCTACATGGCACTCCAGTTTCCATCATTTCCGATCGAGGGGCTCAGTTAACGGCCAATTTTGGAGGAAATTTTAGCAAGGTTTTGGTACTCAGGTGAATCTTAGTACAACTTTCTATCTACAGACCGACAGGCAAGCAGAGTGGACAATTCAGATGCTTGAGAACATGTTGCATGCTTGTGTTCTTGATTTCAAGGGTAGCTGGGATGATCATTTGCCACTCATAGAGTTTGCTTATAACAACATCTTCCATGCAAGTATCCAGATGGCACCATTTGAGGCATTATATGGTAAGAGGTGTAGATCTCCCATTCGGTGGTTTGAGATTGGGGAAGCAGAGTTGATAGGGCTAGACCTTGTACATCAGGCTATGGAAAAAGTTAAGATCATAAAGGAGCGGTTGAAGACTGCTCTGAGTCGTCAGAAATCCTATTCGGATATTCGTCGCAGAGACTTAAAGTTCAAAGAAGATGATTGGGTATTCTTGAAGGTTTCCCCTATGAAGGGTATTATGCGGTTTGGGAAAAAGGGGAAATTGAGTCCGAGGTATGTCGAGCCGTAAACAATCAATCAGCGGATCGGTGAGGTGGCATACAAGGTTGAGCTACCACCTGAGATGTTATTAGTACACCCGGTATTCCATGTGTCTATGTTGAAAAGGGTAGTTGGAGATCCGTCAGCTATTATGCCGGTTGAGACCATTGAGGTTAACGGAGAATTGTCATATGAAGAGATTCGAGTTGCCATTATTGATAGGCAAGTCGAAAAATTGAGGAATAAAGGAATTGCCTCCGTGAAAGTGTTATGGCAGAACCAGCAGGTTGAAAAGGCCACATGGGAGGCCGAAGAAGAGATGAATAAGAAGTATCCTCACTTGTTTGAATAGTTGTGTAATCCTTTCTTTTATGAACTTGTCGCCTAAGAGTTTTGTATCACTTTTTCAGTTAATGTAAAGATGCTCCTTTTGATTATATGTTGTTTATATGAGACCACGGTTGGTGTGGTTATGAGTTATGCTATGTTGTTGTGTTCAATACATGTTTGTAAGATATGTTTCTGGGCTCTCTGACAGGTGGATAGGCCTAGTTACAAACGAAACTCTGGCAAAATATTTGAGAATTTAGGGAGTTAGTCAAATTTGGGGCTGCTGGTGTGTGGTATGAAAAATGAGTTGCATAAGATGCTAATAACAGATTTTTACCATCATTCGAGGACGAATGATCCTAAGTGGGGGAGAATCTAAGGCCCCGTAAAATTTAAAAATGAAAAGAATAATAATAATGTTTCGTGGTGCCTAACTGGTTCGGACTTTTCGGGTTGAGCAATGCATCGAAAAGTAAAGGAAAATATTTGGCAGTGTTACGCGTTTCTGCGGTCCATTATACGACTGCAGAATCACTCTGCGGACCGCATAATGGCCGCAAAGTGAGGCAGTTAATTGGGCCAGTTTGGATGAAATTTTGCGGTCGACTATGCGACCGCATAATCGTTCTACGGTTCATTATACGACAGCAGAACAGGTCTGCGGGCCACATAGTGATCGCAGAGATGGATAGTTTTTTTGGCTATTTGGTCACCGATTATGCAACCGATATGCAGTCCACATATCGATTATGTGATCGCAGACCTTGTTCCGGAGCTTTAATTTTGGGGTTTTTAAACCCGACCCTATTCTGTTAAAACACACCCCATGGACCATTTTGAGCAAATTTCCAGATATTTTCAGAGTGAGGGAGGGGGTCCTAGAGGGAGAAGTGATCTTCATCAAATTGTTATTCAATTCTCACTTAAATCTTGAAGATTATCAAGAGAGGAACCTAGGTCTTCTTCCTAAGAGGTAAGATTCTATCACCCAAACTCTTAATTTCAAAGTGTAACTAGATTGGGCCATTAGTGAGGTAATTCATGGGGATGGGAGTGCTTACCTTGCATGCATGTACCCTTGTAGTATGTGGGAAGATTGTGAGCTAATAATGGTAGAATGTGGGTTGGAAAATGATGGAATCTTCCACAAAAGAGCCTTAAAACATTGATGCACACCTAATGTTTGATAGTATGCTCAAATGAGCTAAAACCATGTTCATCTTCCTAATTTTGGTTCAATTTTGTTATATTGCTAAAATAAATTGAAGCAACTAATAGTCCAGAACATCTTAGAGTTTTAAGAGGCTCAATTGAGGTATGTTGTCTAAACCCCCTTCTTCTTAGAATCAAATCCCACAATGTTCATGTAATCGGAGTAAGTTCTTGATTATTATCGAATTGGCTTTTCCTAATGCGGTTGTGTTGAAGGATGTTTTTCAATGTTTATGCTAAATGCTTCATCATGTCATCTTGCCATTTGAGAATATGTTCAAAATGTGGAATATGTATTAGGAATGTTAAGACTTCATGTCAAGATTGAAATAAAGGTTGTTTTTCCAAATTGTATGAAAGGCCCCTATGTGCCGAAAATTGTGAATGAAATTGTGGTAATGTCTCCAATGAGATGGCCTAGCCGATCGGGAAGAGATCGGACTCCGTGTAAGAAAATAGTGGTATTGTGAATGGAATTGTGTTAATGTCTCAAAAGAGATGGCCTAGCCGATCGGGCCGAGATCGGACTCCGTGTAAGAACACGATGGTATTGTGAATGAAATTGTGGTAATATCTCGAATGAGATGGCCTAGCCGATCGGGCCGTGATCGGATGCCATGCCGCACACATGGTGGTACTGTGTTGGAAAGTTATAATAAAATTGGGGTAATGTCTCAGATGAGGCGGCCAAGCCGATCGGTCCGAGATCGGATTCCGTGTAAGAGTACGGAGGTATTGTGAAATGTGGAATATCGGTAATAAAGGTCACCCAACGTAGTAATACGGAAATATTCTTGAAAATGTATATGATCCTTAAATTGTTGTTTTATTATTATTTGAAGCCCTTATTGAATTCTTGATTGTTCCTCTTGTGTTATTATTAATTCTATTGAGTTAGTGTTTAGCAATACATACTAGTTCTATTCGACGGTACTAACGTCCCTTTTGTCGGGGGTGCTGCATCTTTAAATGTATGCATGTGGACATATAGAAGACAGTGCGGATCACAGATAGTGCTACATCCTCTTCTCAGCGGACTCGGTAAGCCCCATTTCATTCTGGGGGGTCATGTATTGTACCTTTTGTTTATATTATGGTTACTTTTTGAGGTATAGCTGGGGCCTTGTTGCCGACACCATCTTTACTCTCTTTTGTATCTTTAGAGGCTCCGTAGACACTATGTGGGTTGTATATGAGTGTTGGGAATGTTAAACAAGTCATGTTGTGTTTGATCACTTATTCCACTTGAACTTTAAGAAACATGTATTTTGGGACTAAAAAGCGCAATGATTAATGAAATGATTTAGGGTTGTATGAATGAGATTCCTATTGTATAATTAATAAAATCACGTCTTTTCTTGGTCATGGGTTAATTGGGTAGAAAGTATCTAATAGGCTTGCTCGGCCGGGTTCACTCGGTTGAGCGTCGGTCGCGCTTCCCGAGGATGGGGCGTGACAAAATCTATGTCCTAGCTCTCAATTTCAAAATTTTGCAAAGTAGGTCCATCGATTGGCTAATCTGGGAGTTCATCTTTCGGACTCTAATAAATGAGGGGTAATTGTGCAAAATAGGGTTGAATCGTCGCTTGTTGTGAAAGTCAAAGAGAAGCAATACAACGATCCATGTTTGGTGCAATTGAAGGAGGGGATTCAAAAACATAAGACTGCGGCTTTTGCTCTTGGAATGGATGATGGTACACTAAAGTACCAAGGGCGATTATGTGTTCCGAATGTAGATGGTCTCCGGGAAAGAATCATGACCGAGGCTCACGCGTCTAGGTATTCCGTGCACCCAGGTTATACAAAGATGTACCACGATCTCAAGGAAGTCTATTGGTTGAATGACATGAAAAGGAATGTGGCAAACTTTGTGGCAAGGTGTCCGAACTATCAGCAAGTAAAGGCCAAACACCAACGGCTTGGTGGGTTGGAACAAAACATAGAAATTCCAATGTGAAAGTGGGAAATGATTAATATGGACTTTGTGGTAGGATTACCTCGCACTCCGCTCAAGTTTGACTCAATTTAGGTGATCGTGGATCAGCTCACAAAATCAGCACACTTCTTACCAGTTAAATCTACCGACACAACGAAACAATATGCTCAGTTGTATAACAAGGAAATAGTGAGGCTGCATGGCACTCCAGTTTCCATCATTTCCGATCGAGCGGCTCAGTTCACGGCCAATCTTTGGAAGAAATTTCAACAAGGTTTGGGTACTCAGGTAAATCTTAGTACAACCTTCCATCCACAGACCGACGGGCAAGCAGAGTGGACTATTCAGAAGCTTGAGGACATGCTGCGTGCTTGTGTTCTTAATTTCAAGTGTAGTTGGGATGATCATTTGCCACTCATAGAGTTTGCTTATTACATCAGCTTTCATGCGAGTATTCAGATGGCACCATCTGAGGCATTGTATGGTAGGAGATGTAGATCTTCCATTGGGTGGTTCGAGATTGGGGAAGCTGAGTTGATAGGGCCAAACCTTATGCATCAGGCTATGGAGAAGTTTAAGACCATAAAGGAACATTTAAAACTGCCCAGAGTCGTCAAAAATCCTATTCGAATGTCCGTCGCAGAGACTTAGAGTTCAAAGAAGAAAATTGGGTATTCTTGAAGGTTTCTCCCATGAAGGGTATTATGCAGTTTGAGAAAAAGGGGAAATTGAGTCTGAGGTATGTGGGGCCGTACAAAATCCTTCAGAGAATTGGCCAGGTGGTGTACAAGCTTAAGTTACCACCCGAAATGTCATTAGTCTACCCGGTATTCCATGTGTCTATGTTGAAGAAGGTAGTTGGGGATCCGTCAGCCATTGTGCCGGTTGAGACAATTGAGGTTAGTGAAGAATTGTCATATGAAGAAATTCCAGTTTCCATTATTGATAGACAAGTCTGAAGGTTGAGAAATAAATAAATTGCCTCCCCGAAAGTGTTATGGCAAAACCAGCAGGTTGAAGAGGCCACGTGGGAGGCCGAGGAAGAGATGAAGAAGAAGTATCCTTACTTGTTTGAATAGCTGTGTAATCCATTCTTTTATGAACATTGTTGCCTATAAATTTTGTATCACTTGTTCAGTTAATGTAAAGGTGTTCCTTTTGATTATATGTTGTTTACATAAGGACACAGTTGGTATTATTATGAGTTACATTACATCGTTGGATTGGGTACATGTTTTTAGGTTATGATTCTGGGGCTCTCATAAGCTTGCCGCAGTTCGGACTTTTTGGATTGAACAGTGTGCTGGGGAGTTGAAGTAAAAAGTTGGGCTGAAGTAGGCATTTATGCGGCCCATTCTGCTGCCGTAGAACCACTCTGCGGACAACAGACTGGTCGCAGAGTGGGATAGTTTTCTAGGGTATATTTGACGTTAATTTCGCGGCCATTATGTGACAGCATAACCGTTTCGCGGGCTACACTCTTGTCGCATATCCCATCTTGGGATTTTTCGGAGGGTGGTTCTGCGGTGCACTATGTGACCGCATAACCATTCAGTGGTGCATTATGCGGCCGCAAACAGGTCTGTGGGCCGTATAGTGACCGCAGACCGGGTCAGTTCTTTTTCCAGTTTTGGCACCCCAATTTCGCGATCATTTTGCAGGCCGCGTAACCATTATGCAGTGGCATATGCAACTGCAGAACTTGTTCCGGAGCTTGATTTTTGGGGTTCTTAAACCCGACCCTATTCCGTTAAAACACACCCATAGACCATTTTGAGCACATTTATGATATTTTAGAGTAAGAGGGAGAGTTCTTAGAGTGGGGGAGAAACCTTTAGCCATTATCCATTAATTCTTGCTCAATCATTGAGGATTAATAAAGGAAGTCTTCACCCAAAAGGTAAGAATCTATGTCTTAGCTCTAAATTTCAAAATTTTGCAAACAATTGGGTAATTAGAGAGGCAATTAATGGGCGTGGGGGTTGTTGTCTTGAATGCATGTATCTTTGAAGTATGTTAGAAGGTTGTGAGCTAAAAATGTTAGAGAGTGGGTTGGGAAATGATGGAATCTTGCACAAGAGAGCTAAAAAGGTTGTCATGCCAAATTGTATGAAAGGCCTCTATGTGCCTAAGATTTCCCAAATTGCTCATATGTGAATTAATGTCTTAAATGGGAAGCCCTATTAATGTTGATAATGATAATGATATTTGAATGTGGAAAGAGAACTGGAACAATGAAATACGACCAAGTGCCAAAAATGACTTTGTAATCGTGATCACTGGTGCCAATGAATTGAAAGTATATGAAAGTAGTACGATGTGAGATGATTGACTGAAAAAGGTAATGTCTCAAATGAGATGGCCTAGCCGATCACGCCGAGATCGGACTCCATGTAAGATGACGGTGGTATTGTGGATGGAATTGAGAAAATGGTTGATGTCTCAAATAAGATGGCTTAGCCGATCAGGCCGTGATCGGACGCCATGTTGCATACATGGTGGTACTGTGCTAGAAATTATAATGAAATTGTTGTAATGTCTCAAATGTGATGACCTAGCCGATCGGGTCGGGATCGGACTCCGTGCTAGAAATTCCTAATGTGGTTGTTTTGAAGGATGTTTGTTCAATGTTTATTCTAAATGCTTCGTTATGTCATCTTGTCATTTGAGAATATGTTCAAAATGTGGAATATGTGTTAGGAATTTTAAAACATCATGTCAAGGCCGAAATAAAGGTTGTCATGCCAAATTGTATGAAAGGCCTCTATGTGCCTAAGATTTTCCAAATTGCTCATATGTGAATTACTGTCTTGAATGGGAAGCCCTATTGATGTTGATAATGATAATGATATTTGAATGTGGAAAGGGAACTGGAACTATGAAATATGACCAAGTGCCAAGAATGACTTTGTAATCGTGATCACTAGTGCCAATGAATTGAAAGTATATAAAAGGAGTACGATGTGAGATGATTGACTGAAAAAGGTAATGCCTTAAATGAGATGGCCTAGCCGATCGGGCCAAGATCGGACTTCGTGTAAGAAGATGGTGGTATTGTGGATGAAATTGTGAAAATGGTTGATGTCTCAAATGAGATGGCCAAGCCGATCGGGCCGTGATCGGACGCCATGCCGCACACATGGTGGTACTATGTTGGAAATTATAATGAAATTGTGGTAATGTATCAAATGATATGACCTAGACGATCGGGTCGAGATCACACTTAGTGAAAGAATACGGAGGTATTCTGAATTATGGAATATCTGTACTAAAGACCACCCAACCTAATAATATGGAAATTGACTTGAAAAACGTATATAATCCTTAACTTGTTGTTTTAATACTATTCAAAGCCCTTATTAATTTCTTGATTGTTCCTCTCATATTATTATTCATTCTATTGAGTTTATGTTTAGCTTTACATACTAGTTCTATTCGACGGTACTAGCGTCCCTTTTGCCGGGGGCGCTGCATCTTTAAATGGATGCAGGTAGTTACATAGCAGACAATGTTGATCACATATAGTGTTGCATACTCTTCTCAGCGGACTCGGTGAGCCCTATTTCATTCCGAGGTCAAGTATTGTACCTTTTGTTTATATTGTGGTCACATTTTGAGGTATAGCCGGGGCCTTGTTGCCGGCACCATCTTTACTCTCTTTTGTATCTTTAGAGGCTCCGTAGACACTATGTGTGTTGTATATGGGTGTTGGGAATGCTAAACAAGTTATGTTGTGTTTGATCACTTGTTCCACTCGAACTATAAGAAACGTGCATTTTGAGACTTAAAGGTGCAATGACTAATGAAATGATTTAGGATTGTATGAATGAGATTCCTACTGTATAATTAATGAAATCACGTCTTTTCTTGATCATGGGTTAATTGGGTAGAAAGTATCTAATAGGCTTGCTCGATCGGGTTCACTCGATTGAGCGTCGGTCGCGCTTCCCGAGGATGGGGCGTGATAGAATCTATGTCCTAGCTCTCAATTTCGAAATTTTGCAAAGGAGGTCCATCTATTGGCTAGTTTGGGAATTCATCTTACAAGACTCTAATGAATGAGGGGTAATTGTGCAAAATAGGGTTGAATCGTTGCTTGTTGTGGAAGTCAAAGAGAAGCAATACAACGATCCATTTTTGGTGAAATTGAAGGAGGGAATTCAAAAACATAAGGCTACGGCTTTTGCTCTTGGCATGGATGATGGTACACTAAGGTACCAAGGGCGACTATGTGTTCCGAATGTAGAAGGTCTCCGGGAAAGAATGATGATCGAGGATCACGATTCTAGGTATTCCATGCACCAGGTTATATAAAGATGTACCACGATCTTAAAGAAGTGTATTGGTGGAATGACATGAAAAGGAATGTGGCGGACTTTGTGGCAAGGTGTCCGAACTGTCAACAAGTAAAGGCCGAACACCAACGGCCTGGTGGGTTGGAACAAAACATAGAAATTCTAATGTGGAAGTGGGAAATGATTAATATGGACTTTGTGGTAGGGTTACCTCTCACTCCGCGCAAGTTTGACTCAATTTGGTGATCGTGGATCGGCTCATGAAATCAGCACACTTCTTGCCAGTTAAATCTACCGACACAGCGGAATAATATGCTAAGTTGTATATCAAGGAAATAGTCAGCTGCATAGCACTCCAGGTTCCATCATTTCCGATCCAGGGGCTCAGTTCACGGCCAATGTTTGGAAGAAATTTCAGCAAGGTTTTGGTACTCAGGTAAATCTTAGTATAACCTTCCATCCACAGACCGACGGGCAAGTAGAGCAGACTATTCAGATGCTTGAGGACATGTTGCATGCTTGTGTTCTTGATTTCAAGTGTAGTTGGGATGATCATTTGCCACTCAGACAGTTTGCTTATAACAACAGCCTTCATGCGAGTATTCAGATGGCACCATTTGAGGCATTGTTTGGTAGGATATGTAGATCTTTCATTGGGTGCTTCGAGATTGGGGAAGCTGAGTTGATAGGGCCATACCTCATGGATCAGGCTATGGAGAAGGTTAAGACCATAAAGGAACAGTTCTAAACTGCCCAGAGTTGTCAAAAATCCTATTCGGATGTCCGTCGCAGAGACTTAGAGTTCAAAGAAGATGATTAGGTATTCTTGAAGGTTTCTCCCATGATGAGTATTATGCGGTTTGGGAAAAAGAGGAAATTGAGTCCGAGGTATGTTGGGTCGTACAAAATCATTCAAAGAATTGGCCAGGTGGCGTACAAGCTTGAGCTACCACCCGAAATGTCATTAGTCCACCCGGTATTCCATGTGTCTATGTTGAAGAAGGTAGTTGGGGATCCGTCAGCCATTGTGCCGGTTGAGACAATTGAAGTTAGTGAAGAATTGTCATATGAAGAAATTCCAATTGCCATTCTTGATAGACAAGTCCTAAGGTTGAGAAATAAATACATTGCCTCCGTGAAAGTGTAATGGAGAAACAAACATGTTTAAGAGGCCACGTGGGAGGTCGAGGAAGAGATGAAGAAGAAGTATCCTTACTTGTTTGAATAGCTGTGTAATCCTTTCTTTTATGAACATTGTTGCCTATGAATTTTGTATCACTTGTTCAGTTAATGTAAAGGTGTTCCTTTTGATTATATGTGGTTTACATGAGGACACAGTTGGTATTATTATGAGATACGTTACATCATTGGATTGGGTATATGTTTTTAGGTTATGATTCTGGGGCTCTTGTAAGCTCGCCGTGGTTCGGACTTTTTGGATTGAACAGTGCACTGGGGAGTTGAAGGAAAATGTTGGGCTGAAGTAGGTATTTATACGTCCCATTCTGCGGCCACAGAACAACTCTGTTGATCGCAGACTGGTCACAGAGTGGGACAGTTTTACTGGGCATTTTTTATGTCAATTTCGCGGCCATTATGCGACTGCATAACAATTTCGCGGGCCGCACTCCTGTCGCATATCCTGTCTTGGGAGTTTTAGGAGGGTGGTTCTGTGGTGCACTATGTGACCACAGAACCGTTCTGCGGTGCATTATGCGGCCGCATAACAGGTCTGCGAGCCGCATAGTGACCGCAGACCGGGTCAGTTCTTTTTCCAGTTTTGGCACCCCAATTTCACGATCATTTTCGGGCCACATAACCATTATGCAGTCGCTTATGCGACCACAGAACTTGTTCCGGAGCTTTATTTTTGGGGTTTTTTAAACCGACCCTATTTTGTTAAAACACACCCCATACACCATTTTGAGGACATTTCTGATATTTTAGATTGAGAGGGAGAGTTCTTAGAGTGGGGGAAAACCTTTAACCATTATCCATCAATTCTTGCTCAATCATTGAGGATTAACAACGGAAATCTTCACCCTAAAAGGTAAGAATTGGGTGGTATGTTAAAGGCCATTGGCCAAGGAGGTCCATCGATTGACTAGTTTGGGAGTTCTTCTTACTGACTCTAATGAATGAGGGGTAATTGTGAAAAATAGGGCTGAATTGTCGCTTGTTGTTGAAGTCAAAGAGAAGCAATACAACGATCCATTTTTGGTGCAATGAAGGAGGGGATTCAAAAACATAAGACTACGGCTTTTTCTCTTGGCATGGATGATGGTACACTAATATACCAAAGGCAACTATGCATTCCGAATGTAGATGGTCTCCGGGAAAGAATCATGACTGAGGCTCACGCTTCTAGGTATTCCGTGCACCCAGGTTATACAAAGATGTACCACGATCTCAAGGAAGTCTATTGGTGGAGTGACATGAAAAGGACTGAGGCAGACTTTGTNGTGGCGTACAAGCTTGAGCTACCACCCGAAATGTCATTAGTCCACCCGGTATTCCATGTGTCTATGTTGAAGAAGGTAGTTGGGGATCCGTCAGCCATTGTGCCGGTTGAGACAATTGAAGTTAGTGAAGAATTGTCATATGAAGAAATTCCAATTGCCATTCTTGATAGACAAGTCCTAAGGTTGAGAAATAAATACATTGCCTCCGTGAAAGTGTAATGGAGAAACAAACATGTTTAAGAGGCCACGTGGGAGGTCGAGGAAGAGATGAAGAAGAAGTATCCTTACTTGTTTGAATAGCTGTGTAATCCTTTCTTTTATGAACATTGTTGCCTATGAATTTTGTATCACTTGTTCAGTTAATGTAAAGGTGTTCCTTTTGATTATATGTGGTTTACATGAGGACACAGTTGGTATTATTATGAGATACGTTACATCATTGGATTGGGTATATGTTTTTAGGTTATGATTCTGGGGCTCTTGTAAGCTCGCCGTGGTTCGGACTTTTTGGATTGAACAGTGCACTGGGGAGTTGAAGGAAAATGTTGGGCTGAAGTAGGTATTTATACGTCCCATTCTGCGGCCACAGAACAACTCTGTTGATCGCAGACTGGTCACAGAGTGGGACAGTTTTACTGGGCATTTTTTATGTCAATTTCGCGGCCATTATGCGACTGCATAACAATTTCGCGGGCCGCACTCCTGTCGCATATCCTGTCTTGGGAGTTTTAGGAGGGTGGTTCTGTGGTGCACTATGTGACCACAGAACCGTTCTGCGGTGCATTATGCGGCCGCATAACAGGTCTGCGAGCCGCATAGTGACCGCAGACCGGGTCAGTTCTTTTTCCAGTTTTGGCACCCCAATTTCACG
>AWOL01S0038997.1:86537-108977 GCA_000715115.1 Nicotiana otophora | reverse complement strand
TTCTATTGTAAGCAAATTCAATCATAGGTAAGTGAGCCTCCCAAGAAGTTAGTTTACCTTTCAAAACAGCCCTCGATATGTTTCCTAAGGTTCTATTAACTACTTCAGTTTGTCCATCAGTTTGTGGGTGACAAGAAGTAGAAAATAATAATTTAGTGCCTAACTTCCCCCAAAATACACGCCAAAAGTGGCTCAAAAACTTAGCATCCCTATCACTAACAATAGTTCTAGGTATACCATGCAATTTGACAACTTCCTTTACAAAAAGATCAGCAACATGTGAAGCATCATTAGTCTTTAAACAAGGAATAAAACGAGCCATTTTGGAGAACCTATCTACCACAACATATATACTATCCTTACCATACCTTGTTCTAGGCAAACCTAACACAAAATCCATAGAAATATCAATCCAAGGTGAAGTAGGAACAGGTAGTGGCGTGTAAAGACCATGTGGTAACACTTTAGATTTAGCTTGTTTACATTCCAAACACTGTGCACACATTCTTTCAACATCTTTTCTTATTCCAGGCCAAAAGAAATTTTCAGCAAGTATGTCTAACAACATTCTCTTTCCCTTGTTTGTAAGAAATTACATAAGAAAAAGTTTCAATGAATTCAATCCACTTAGCATGCCTTCTACTAAGCTTACCTTGACTCTTCAAGTATTTCAAGGATTCATGATCAGTTTTAATGACAAACTCTCTTGGCCACAAGTAATGTTGCCATGTGGCTAAAGCCCTTACCAAAGCATATAGCTCTTTGTCATAAGTGGAATAGTTCAATGTGGCCCACTCAACTTCTCACTAGTTTCCAAACTAGAGTAAGAATTTGAAAAGTAAATGCAGAATCAATAACAATAAGGAATTGAACAACTAGAATTAAAGGGCAGAAAATAAAGGATATGGGAAAATTCAAGCCCAATTGGAGTCCAAATCAATGGCCCAAACTAGTAGTTTTAAGGTCCAAATCTGCCCCAAAGGGATTTGGCCGCCCCCCACCTAATTGTAATGACTTTTCTTACTCCTTAGCAATCACCCTACCTAATTGTAATGACTTTTTATGCCTTAGCAACCACCCTACCTAATTTTAAGGACTTTTTGTGCCTTAGTACTCCTATAAATAAGGAGTTCTTCTCATTCATTGAGACACTTCATTATTGATTAAGTATATCATACTTGAGAGTTCTTTTGAACCTTTGTTACTTGTGCTTTGAGATTTATCTTTCAACCTTTACTAGTTCATAGTTCAAGGTAGTAAGATTACTTCTCTATTGTGATATCTTTGATTTCTTTGTGGTATTCTTAGAAGGCGATTAATACTAGTTATTAATTGTTGTCTCAAGTTACTCGTAAAGCGGTCAAGATCCGAATTTATTGTTTTGATTTGCTTTTAAGTAAAGACGTTTGATTTCTTCAATAAATCAAGACGTTGTTGCTTTGATCTTGTAAGGCTATAGAACTTGCGTTCTTGGAAGTTCTTGGAATTCTTTCCTTGAATATTCCCATATCCTTTATTTTTTGCCCTTTAATTCTAGTTGTTCAATTCCTTATTGTTATTGCTTCTGCATTTACTTTTCAAATTCTTACTCTAGTTTGGATTCCCGACCTTGTCGTTATCACATCATAGAGAATGTTGTCTTATCATAGGTACTGATAATGTGCTTAGGTGTGAAAGGTGTCAAGTCAACCTTCATAACTCCAAGAATATGTGAAATAAGGAGGCCATAGGGTAGGCAAGCAGCAGAAGAGGATATATCCTTGATACTCTCAAGCATGTATTGACGAATCCATACAAACCAATTGAGTCTTTTGTTGTTCACAAGACAGTAAAGAACAAAGATATCTCTCGTGGATAAGGTGCTAAGGGACCCGGTCCTAGGAAGTAGAGTGGTGGCTATCATGTGGGCCAAGACCCGGTGTTCAAACTTTAGAATTTTGGGACCAATGTCGGGAGGATTATTAGACAGGAAGGCTTTTGCTTCTTCTAAGGAATCTTCAAGTCTTTTGGCCAAGAAGTTTGCACAAAAACTCATACCTATTAAACTTAGCAGAAAAAATCTTCTCAAATTGATAAGAGTCGAGAACAATTTGAGTGTCTAAAACCATAGATTCCAAGTCATCTTTATCATTCACAAATAAATTTGCATAGAAAATTCTCACAAGCTCTTCATATACGGAGCTCTGAATAGTATCGAATAGAGAGGAAAGACGTTGAAAATTGAAAACATCAATCACATCACAGTGCAAATTTTTCATAAGAGAGAGACTTACAGTGCGTCCATAGGCCATAGATTTAGACTTATAGGACTCAAACCTTGATTTCTCATTTGGTCCATAGAATATTAATTTGTCATCTGCCCAAATTTAGTACTCTCCACTTTCCCTTTCCTGCATGTAGATTTTTTGGGGGTTTGCTCCATGGGCCTCTTTCCTGCCTTTTTCTGGCTAATGGGAAGGTCTTCAGACAATTTACTGCTTTCATTATCAGTTTTGAGAGGGTCTGAGTCAATGGATGATTCAAAATCTACAGTTTCTTCAGGGTTGAGGGTTTTCCGAAACCTTCTGCTTCGTCTGGTCGTAGTAGAAGATAAGAGGTTTTTTTTCACCATGGTGAGGGTTTCTTCGGAGAACATGAGAAGTGAGAGGGAGTAGGAGGATTCTTATCTAGACTTTGGAGGGTTAAAGAGTTTCATTGGTTGAAGGTGAGGACGGATTCAGAAAGGAGTGATTCTTCTGAGGGGATGTTTCGGCGGTACTGATGTAGGTGTAATAATTACACTTTTATCAAAGTAAACTTAACACTTATAAGAGGAAAGTAAAGAGTTTTAATTGTATATAAAAAATTTATTTTATAAAACACACATGATGCCAATCTTTTTTCGCAGTAGACAAAATCTTTCTTCTAAAAGAGGTTTTGTAAAAATATCAGCAAGTTGAAATTCAGTACTAATGAATTCTAATGCAATATCACCTTTAGCAACATGATCACGAATAAAATGATGCTTTATTTCTATATGTTTTGCTCTGGAGTGATGCACAAAATATTTTGCCAAACAAATAGCACTAGTATTATCACAGAATATGAAAGTTGTGGTAAGAGATAAATCATAGTCGAGAAGTTGATGCATGATCCAAAAAACTTGTGTACAACAACTTCCAACAGCTAAATATTCTGCTTCAGTTGTTGATAAGACAACACAGTTTTGTTTCTTACTATGCTAGGAAACTAGTGCATTTCCCAATAGTTGGCATGTGCCGCTAGTACTTTTCCTGTCGATCATATCACCTGCAAAATCTGCATCTGAAAAATCTTGACACGAGACTTTTTTAACCTCCCCACTAGACACTTTCCAATCTTCCAATGTGCAATGCACTAGTAGAACCTCGATATGATCCGTGTTGACAAGACTTGGCAAAGGAGAGTTTGATCAGCCTACGCATAACAATACATAAATTAAAATCTATTTTGTCCTGCGACAAATTACAAAGTACCCTAAAAAGAGAATTTTAATTAAAGGAATAAATATTCTTGCAAATTTGAAGGACATGTAATGCTATAGTATTTGTCAACTACATCAAAATACAGGTTATGAAAGTTGAGAGAGTCGATAAGGAACTTCCAGAAGCATTTGGTATTACCAGTCTGACATTTGTCCATTATATTCCTTGTATCCTTTTATATCGACTAGCTCCCTATTTTAGTTTGTTCTAAATACATGACCTATTAACTAAAATAGCAAAGAAATTCTTTCTAGCAAATTAATAAAGTAATAAAAAGAACGGTTCACCAAAACCTCGTGCAACAGGGAGACATTAAAAAGGAATTACAATTTTCAACATATAGTGTTCTTCAGCCTACTTACACATAACAAGAGATTCATGCTCAAAAAGAAAAAGAAAAACATGTCATTTACAGTCACTGTGTTAAGAACAAGACACCACGTGAAAGCTTCGATCTTTACTTCGAACTTCCGTTTTCCCTATGAATGATGCTGGAGGCAAAAGCATGTAGTTTGAACAAAACAATCAGGAGAAAAAAGACTTGCATGAAACGTATTGAGCACAACTACCTGTTTCTTACTCCATAGCCTAAGACAGAACAAAAAGGAAGACACGTTAAAACCATCCTGTTCCATCAATCAGATATAGAAAATGAGCACCAATCTAACCGTAATATTTAGCCTAGGTAGAAGCTGTCTTCTAGTAAATAAAACTAAAAATGTCCATTGCTCTTGCTCAGCTCCTTGCACTACTAATCACCTTAAAGGTTCTACTACAAAACTATCAGTTTTTCCAAATTAAGACATGTCAAGTTTTCCTTGGATTGGTATGCCCTTCAAAAACTATACATAAATCAACATCAAGTTGCCTTTTACATCATACAACCCGAGCAACCATGAATAACACAACCGGAACAGAAAATAGCTCACAACTATAGGAAGACAATGGGAGATTGCGAAAAAATAGCCTTCCACTCGCCATTTGCTACATAAAGTGAACCTCCTCCCTCCTATATAAGTATTCAACACCCGCAGCTGATAACAAGCTAGGATCTTTATCTTTGGAACACAGGGGTATGGAACATGATTCAAAGTTCTAGTTTTTAATTCATTCTTAATTATTTAGTCTTAGATTTTTGTTTTTGCAAAAAATTACAAATTAACCACAGAGGAAAGGGGAAAAAGGGACAAAACACCTAGTAATGTATAGCCTACCAAGTTATAAATATATATATGTACACGGATAAAACTGATTTCGGGGATCGATTTCACTCGATAAGATCGGTGCTCGGACCTAGATCGAGGCCCGGTCGAGCCTGGTACTTGATCGAACTCCGTCTCGAAGGTCGACCAGATTTCTGGAGCAACATGAATATCGAAGACAAAGGTAAGATCGGTCCCGATCGAGCTGTACCAAATTTCAGAAATAAGAGGACTATCAGCATCGATCAAAATCATCAAACTTGTCCTCGACCGCTATAAAGGGTGTGCCCGGTCCTGCCCTTGGGAACCTCGGAAAAGCATCGTCAGCTCAACCGACAAGGGTCCGTAATACTCTCCACTAATCAATGATCACAGCGCAAATTACGGTGCTAGTGGGAACAGTTTCCAACTGTCATCAAGGCCCATACTTTTCCATAGAATAATGTAAAAAAGGAGGAGACATCTCCCCTTTAAAGGAGTGAAGATGAATTAGTGATAGGGACATTGTAAGATATCAAGAAAACATATAGCCAATTCTAATTTCTTGCTCATTTTATGCTCTGCTCTTACTTAGTCATTATTTCGTGTTTAACGGAAATCAATCTCATAAGCGAAGGCTTGCTCCATTAATAAAGGTTGTATTTATATTTATATTGCTAATCCCTACATCAATCTATTTTCTCGCCTTTGTATCAGATTGTATCCTTAGAACTACGTACAAATTCAATTGTTATACAATTTTAAGGGTAAACAGTTTGGCGCCCACCGTGGGGCTAAGATTAATAGTAGTCATTTGAAACAAACCTACATAACACACTGCTTTACGCTTATTCTTGGGAGTATCTTTGATTTCAGGTCTAAGATGGCTAACCCCCGACTAGCATTCCAAAATATTGATAACTAGTCTGGCCACCAAGGTGAAAACAACAGCGCGACACTTAGTAACGCAGGGCCACATGATGAAGCCCTCAGAATCAGGGCGGTAGATCTAAATGATGTAAACTCCCATGTGGCCATCGACGTCAACTTGAACACTAATCCTGAAAACAGCGTTCGTGGAGGAACTCGATCTGTGGCTCGAAGCACGCAAAATGCAGAAAGAGACGGAATCATCCTACGCATGATTTTCGAAATGCTTCAAGCTCAACAGGTAGAAATTGCTCATTTGCAAAGTCAAAGCCAGATTCCGAGCAGGAACAAGCCCGATCCACCTAAAGAAACTACCCACGGGGCAGAACCCGCCGTGGTAAGATCAAATGAACAAGAGTCAGGCACAAACCCCGAAGTCATGAGGATGCTCGAAGAACTGACGAAGCGAGCCGAGATACGGGAAAAGAAAATCGAAGCTAATGACAAGAAAGTCGAGATCTACAATTCCAGGGTGGATCAAATTCCGGGGGCACCCCCGTTATTGAAAGGGTTAGACACCAAAAAGTTCGTGCAGAAACCCTTTCCTCCAAGCGCATCCCCGAAACCAATTCCCAAAAAGTTTCGTATGCCCGAAATACCCAAATATAATAGGACAACCGACTCCAACGAGCATGTGACCTCTTACGCTTGTGCCATTAAAGGAAATGACTTGGGGGATGACAAGATCGAGTCAGTCCTATTGAAAATATTCGGAGAAACCATGTCTAGGGGAGCCATGATATGGTATCACAAATTACTTCCTAATTGTATTGACTCTTTTGCTATGCGTGCAGACACTTTTGTAAAAGCACATGCAGGGGATATCAAGGTCGAAACCAGAAAATTAGACATGTTCAAAGTTAGGCAAACGGATAACGAAGCTCAGAGGATTCGTATCCCGTTTTCAGATGGAACGGATGGACCTACCCCCGGTCACCAACGATTGGTCCGTTCAAGCCTTCACTCAGGGATTGAATAGTCGGAATTCTGTTGCTTCACGTCCATTGAAGCAAAACTTGATGGAATACCCTGCCAGTACATGGGCCGATATACACAACTGGTACCAATCGAAGATCAGGGTGGAGGACGGTCAGTTCGGGGGCCATTCAGAGTCTTACCCTAGCAGGAGCCTCGAGAGAACCAAAAGAGACACCGACCGAGAGCCAGGGTCTAGCAAAGATTGATACCGATCGTATAATGATGATAGGAGGAACAGTGGATTTTCCCGCAACCATACGCGAAACGAAAGAAAAAATGATCGGGGGCTCATGACCAAAAACGGTTTTGACAGGTCGGTCAGGCCAAAAGAGGCACCGAGATTGTCAGAATATAACTTCAGCATCGATGCAGCTGCCATCGTATCGGCCATTGGGCAAATCGAAGACACTAAGTGGCCTCGACCCCTACAATCCGACCCATCTCAAAGGAACCCCCGCCTAGTATGCAAATACCATGGAACCCATGGTCATAGAACCGAAGATTGTCGACAGTTAAGAGAATAGGTGGCCTGATTATTCAATGAAGGGCATCTTCGAGAATTCTTGAGTGACCGAGCCAAGACACACTTCAGAAACAGGGACTCCAATAGGCGAATAGAGCAAGAGGAAGTCGAACCTCAACAAGTCACTAACATGATCATTGGTGGGGTCGATGTCCCACAAGAACCAACATCAAAGCGCACCAGGATGCCCATCCCTAGGGAAAAGAGAGTTCGAGAGCACGAACCGGAAGGAGTCATATCTTTCAGCGATGAGGATGCCAAAGGGATCATTCAACCTCACAATGACGCCCTGGTAATATCTATACTAGTAAATAAAACTAGAATTAAACGTGTGTTAATTGATCCATGTAGTTCTGCCAACATTATCCAATCGAGGATTGTAGAACAACTCGGGCTACCAGATAAGATCATTCCCGAAGCTCGAATCCTAAATGGGTCCAACATGGCATGCGAAACCACTAAAGGGGAGATCACATTACTAGTGAACTCCGTAGGAGTTATATGCAGAACCAGATTTTACGTGATCGAAGGAGACATGAGGTATAAAGCCCTTCTCGGGAGGTCGTGGATCCATCATATGAGGGAGGTACCCTCGACCCTCCACCAAGCATTAAATTTCCCAGTCCCGGAGGGGATCAAAACAATCTATGGAGAACAACCGACAGCAAAAGAAATGTTTACCGTCGAGGAAGTGATCCCAATATCGACTCTCACGACACCAGTGAAATCTAGTTCGAGCCCCGACCTTGAGGCCAAATAGCAATCACTGATTCCAGCCTCGACACAATCGAGTGAGCAAAAAACGATCGAGGACGACGATCATGAAATACCTCGGTCTTTCGTGGCGCCAGATGACTCCGATGTTACTAAATCAACGATCGAAGAGCTGGAACAGATCATATTGATCGAGTATATGCCCGTTCGCAAGGTATATTTGGGCAAAGGGTTAACCCCCGAGCTCAGGAAAAACTTTATTCATTTTCTCTTGATTAACATCGATTGTTTTGCTTGGTCCCACTTCGACATGACAGGGATCCCACCGGAGGTGACCACTTACAAACTAAGCCTGAACCCAAAGTTCACTCCGGTCAGACAAAAAAGGAGGCCCCAGTCCGAGATAAAACACACTTTCATCAAGGATGAGGTATCCAAACTTCTTAAAATAAGATTTATTCGGGAAATGAAATACCCGGAATGGTTAGCGAACGTAGTGGTAGTCCCTAAGAAAGGAAACAAAATAAAAATGTGCATAGATTATAAAGATTTGAACAAGATGTGTCCCAAAGATTCTTTTCCTCTACCTAACATCGATCGTCTTTGCCGGCCACGAGATACTCAGTTTTCTTAAATGAAGATAATTAAATCAAAATTATCTAGGGATTGCATTTAATAATTAAATCAAAATTAGTTAAACATAAAAAGAGCCATTTTCTTAAATGAAGATAGAAAAAGAACGAACTCTAGGACAAAACTACCTTCCTCGTAATCAGTTGGCCGGAAAATCAACTCGCTGACGGAGCTGAACTCCAGATTCCGCTTTCCTCCTTTTGCAAAGTTTGTTCCGACACCAGATTCTTGATAAAATACAAAAATGGCCCATTATGTTTGATATAGGTTTTAATTAATCCCTTAAATATATTCTTGAGCAATTTTAAACCTTTAAATTAGCCAAAGGTGAAAACTTTTAGTTTTTGTCGAATATTTAACTGACGGAGCTGAACTCCAGATTCCGCTTTCCTCCTTTTGCAAAGTTTGTTCCGACACCAGATTCTTGATAAAATACAAAAATGGCCCATTATGTTTGATATAGGTTTAAATTAATCCCTTAAATATATTCTAGAGCAATTTTAAACCTTTAAATTAGCCAAAGGTGAAAACTTTTAGTTTGTGTCGAATATTTAACTTACTTTGATTGTTAGATTTAACAAGGAGAGTATTTCCAAAATTGGTGGGGAATAAAGTTCTATTATTGGTGCATTTTTCTAAAATGGCTATGAGCAAGGATAGAAGAGTGAACAAGGCGACTTAATTTATTTATTCTTTCCAACTTCAAAGGATCCTATAACTTTTTGTTATTGCTTTCCCATTTATTTGTTGTCTCTCATGTTGTTGGTTTTATTTTTCAGGTTTTGTTGTCACACGTCCATTGTCTCTAAGCCGAGGGTCTTCCGGAAACAATATTTCTACCTCTTTGAGGTAGGGGTAATATCTGCGTACACTCTACCCTCCTCAAACCCCACTGGTGAAATTATACTGGGTTGTTGTTGTTGCTGCTTTATTCAACATGATTTCATACAAATATAATTGTATGAAGTTTCAAAATTATAATGTTATTTGATCGAGGGTCACAATGCCTAACTAATAATATACATTAAAGATAGAGCTACTTTCATCTTAATGGAACAAGATACTATATTTATTTGTTTGTTCTAGTCCCTTGTGATTGGTTGAATAAATTTGTGACAAAATTAGAAGAGTATATGGCTAGCGTTAGTTTAACCCAAAGGTATAAACGGTATTACAATATCAAAAGAGTTTTTTTGTTTTGCAAGTAATCCTTACAAATGCTAGCTCCATCAGAAGATGCTTAATTTGTCAAGAATGCCCTTATAATTTAAATAAAAAAATAATAAAGATGAAACTAATGTGAGATTTTTTGACAATCTTTCGAATAATTTCTAAAGATTGAAAACGGCTAAAACCATTAGAATTTCAACGAGATAAAGTCCTTGGGATTTTAGGGGAGTAAAAAAGGTTGATTTTTAATTTATAAATTTTTAAATATTGATCAAATTCCACTAACTTGAAAAAGAAAAACAAATTATTTGCCAAAACGGACAAAAATAGACTATGATTTACCAAAACGGAAAACTTAGGTTTAACAAAATTTAAGTGTTAACAAAAACACCACTTTTGTATATTAAATGCTTCTCCATTCATTTACAAGAAGAAAAATGAACACATTTCTATCTACAATAAAAAGATCTATTTACCTCTTATGTTAGCAAACAAAATTGGCTGTGATGTTATAAAGAGACAAAAACAAAGTTATCTGACTAAAAAAAAAGAAAATTATATTTGCATTGATCATAAGATTAGACAGTAGTTAGGCCACTGTATCATTTATTTTGTTCTCTCTGGAGATAGACCTTCTTCAATGGACTTTCTCTTATTATTATTGCCTTGAGATTGCTGAATTTGCTGTATTTGTTCTATATTGTCTAATTCTGTTGTTGGTTGTGGTTGTGATTGTTCTGATGGAACCTTTTCAATTTCTGATGATTCTTGATTTTCCTTTGTGACAATTTTCTCAGGTTCATGAAAGCTTTTGCACTTGGTTTTCATCATATGGGGTTTAAGCTTATTGACATCTGATAATCTGACTGGTTTCAAGAAATATTCTTCAGCCCCTTCTTCTAAGCATCTGATGAATCAGTCAGAAAACATTATTAACCTTTATTGTTTATCCAATAATCTTCAAGAAAATAAGATAAAATTAAGGTAACATTGTGCTTGTTAGTAGTTGCCTATTGATTCTTGAAGGAACATTCTCAGATGACATAATGACTACTGGAATGTTTCTAAATGACGAAGACTCCTGTCACAAAAAAGAGTACAAATATTAATTTACCAAATAGATAAATTGATTGGCAAAAGAATCTAGTTGTTTCAGCAGGGGTCCAAAAAAGGAAAGACATAAAACCATAGGCACATGTCCTTTTAACATCTAATTATGCGGTACACATACATGTGGGCAAGGTAGTGTGGTGCACTAGGCTTCCGCTATGCGCGAGATCCAGGAAAAGGCCGGACCACAAGAGCAGTCTTACAATGCATTTATGCAAAAAGCTATTTTCACGGGTCGAACCCATGACCTCCTAGTCACATGGAAGCAACGTTAACATTTACGTTGCAAGGCTCCTTTCTCAACTTTGCCAGTACACATACAGGTGGGCTAGATTTCCTAACAAGATTCTCAACTGATCTCAAAATTGAAAGGTGAGAAAAGGACCCCATAAAGCTAATGGGAATGCCAGAAACAATTTGATGGAGAAAATTTATGTCCTAAAGTATATTACGAAGAAAGGAAAATGATGTACAAATCAGAAAAAGAATTAAAAGAGAAATATGGTAGCAAGATGAAAAAAAGAAGAAACTATAAAGCATACCTTAATTTTCTTAAGCAAATCATAGCCTGTCATACCAAGCATACAGTAGTCAGTGATAATAAGATTTACTTCCACTTCCTGTCCAGAAAACAAAAAAGATTAAATTTTTAAACAGAAGTTTTGGTCGTAACTGATAAAGTTGCTCCTGACCGACTCTTGCAGAAATGCAGGTTAAGACTGCGTACAATATACTCTTATGGTTCGGACTTTTTTCGGACCCCACGCATAGACGGAAACTTGTCCACCAAGTACAAGAAAGTTAGTGAAATGGGAAAATGAACATTACCTGATGGTTATGAGGACAAGCACAAGGAAGATTTGGGTGATTATGTTCATGTTCTTGTAACCCCAAAAATTCTAAGGCTTTATTTCCAGAATCCACAGTAGTAACTGCCATTATAAAAAAAGCAGATGCACACAGTAGAAAATCAATAAAAATCTTATCTTGGAATCCCTTTGACAAGAAAAATAAATGGAAATAAAAACAAGAAAACTTAAAAAGTTACCTTGGCAAGCAGAGGTTCTAAATAGCCTTTCAATGATCTTTCTGTCAATCAAGCTATCATCTACAGCTAAGACATGAAACTGTTGCTCAGCAGCTACCATTCCCATTTCTCTAATTCTTTTGAGGAGAAAAGTTTGGATTTTTACTTAATTCCTTGGTGGGGTTTGTTTGATTGTATTGGTATTGGTTGTGGTATTTTTTTTTACTTTGTCTATATTTCTGTTATGAGTATGAGGAAGAGGAGTTTGGAGGAAGAAGAGTGGGCGGGGGGGGGGGGGGGTGTTTGGCTTTGTAATGAGATAAGTCCTACCAAATTCCACAACAAACAAAGCAAGATCTGACCAGATTTCATCCCAAAGATTACAAGACTATCCAAGGTTAAATTTCACAAATAGTCATAAAATTATGATATTTTTTCACTAAAGTCATATAATTTTATTTTCTCATATAAAAATCATAAAACTTTCGTTATTTTACTCAAAAAGTCATAGTTACAGGCAAAGACAATTCTCCGGTAATTTTTTCGGATTCTACCTTTTTAAAAAAAAAATTAAATTCAGTCTAATAAGTTATGATTCAATTAAAATAGAAAAAAATACATCATATATCACTTGGGTCATACAACCCATCCGAAAATAGCCCACATTTGAAGCCCTAATCTGGTTTGGCCCAGGTTGTATATGTTTTGAAATTTTATTTTCACCCGGTCGCCCACAAATATTATTAACGGTATTTTAGTTTTCTTTTTAAATTTTTCTCTCTTTGTTCTTCTCACGCTTTTTTCACAGAAGTACGAAGGCAACTGTCCTCCATTGTTGCGTCTCAAGTCATTTCTCGAGCTTTCACTCTTATTTTCAGGTAATTTTCATTTCATTTTATGCTTTTTCCATTGTTTTGGTTTTAAATTTTGTTTTATTTTTAATTTTTTGTCTTTTCTGATTTTGAATATTTTTGTTTTACAATGTTGTGTTTTTCTTTCGATTTTGTGTTCCTTTTATCTTCGTTCTGGGCCTAAACTTGGTGTTTCAGTTTGCATGTTTTATTATTTTGACTTTTAGGGTATAATTTATTTTTTGAGTCTTGTTCCAATTTGGGGAAATTGGCTTCCGTTTTGTGTTCATGGCCTTTATTTTTGGTTTGATTTTTGTGTTTTCCTTCACTTTCGTTAAAGCTTTGTTTGTTTTATTGTAGAAAATACATTCGAAAATGTCTGCTTCTAAAAGTCGTATGAAGTTTGTTGCAAAAGGTGTTAGCTCGATTTTATGAAAACATTGAGGGACTTGTCCTCAACCGCCCCCGATGATGATGATTTTAAGTCTCCTTCTCCTACAAAAAAGTCGCAGCAAGAGAGCAGTCGAATGACTCGTTCACAAACGAAGAATACTCCTACTCCGGTTAACAATGTTAGAATAAGGAGTAAGAAATGTGGGAGACATGAAAAATCCAAAGAAAGGCTGAAATTTAATTTGGTTAATGAAGATGATGTAGGCCTAGTGTTAAACCGAAAAAGAGAAAGATCAAGGACGTTAAACCAAAAAAGAGCAAGATCGAGGACGATGGTGAGAATGGTCTTGATTGCATATCCAAAGAACAAAGGATTGGTACTCGCTATTCTGATGCTTTGCAGATTAATCTGGTTAATAATGTGCCATAACATTTCAAATGGTAGGTCAATCTCAATTGTTTTATTATTTTACTATTTGTGTACCTATTTATAGTAACGTACAGAGAATCTGATTTTTTTTTAATGACAGTGATTGTGGTGCTTTTGTTGCTGGCTTTGCTGAGTATTTCATCCTGGGTAAGGAAATTCGAAAAGATAATTTTGACATTTAGACACTTCGCACCATGTGGGAATGTCTGTTGTGGGATTATGGAAGGAAAAAATAACAGTCTGGTACAATTAGCGGTGATGAAATCACAGGGAGACTTTTCAGGAAAGGAAGAGAGGACGACCGAGAAAGTAGTTCTATTTTTTTTTTATTTTAATATAGATGACTTTATTTTTGTGTAGTTTGTGGTAGTCATTACACATTGTCGCTGTGAATGAATTACACTTTAATGAATATTTCAGTTACTTTTTTCTTTAACAAAGTATGTATTTTCGTTATTGTTGCAGTTTTGTCAATGTTGCAGGGTTTATACATATATATACAATAATATACATGGTTATACAATTTTATACAAACTTATAATCTCATTTATACATTTGTATACATATAATGACACTGATTTTATGCAGTTTTGTTTTGCATGTGTACAATCTATTAATATATTTAGCAACATTAAAAATAGTAACACACTATTATTGGATAATCAAAACATGTATAACGAAACATATTTAACATAATTACAACATATAGTGTAAATTGCATTTCTTTATTGACATTTATAATTCAATTATTTGTGAAACTTAACTACTCAACATGGCCTCACATGCAAAAGTTTTTTTTTTAAAAAAAGTTAAAGCACATTATACATTATTATACATAGTTATACATCCTTATACAAATAGTAAAATGCAAGTCACCAGTTCCATGCATCATTATAGTTAATTCGTTTTACCGTCATTTGCTCCGATGCAATCAGATTTTCCCGAAGGAGTTTGTTGTACTTTTTGCCAAGCTCTGTAGATGTCTCCATTGTACTTTTTCTGTTTTTGTTGTTCCACTTTAGTAGCAAAATTGTCATGTACTCCAGCAATCGCATTATTAGTAGCTCTCTAGCATCTTTATTTGCTGCATTAATTGACTTTGCAATATTAGAAGTCATTACAATCGACCTTTTTACTTTGGAGTATACCCTAGACCACCTTTCGTAGCCAATTTCGAACAAGTAAGGCTTCACCCTCAGATCAATTTTGTACATCTCTGTCATATGGTAGTAAAACTTCTCTATCATGTAAGCTTTAGCCAAAACGAAGAAGATATCCTTCAGTTGTTTGTTATGTTTCTTGAATGTGCGCTTGACATTCTGCCACAAGTGAACATGCAAATACAATGTGAAACTTCTCGGCACACAACTTTTGTGGCATTGAATATGCTTTCATTACTATCTGAAACTATACACATCCCATCCCTAACACCAAAAGTACCATTTATCTAGACGAATAACCACTTCCAAGATTTATTATTCTTTGAATCTACAATTGCATATGCAAGTGGAAGGATTTTTCATGTTTATACAAAGTAGATATTAGGATTCAGACAATTATACAAATCTTATACACAGTTATATACGAACATACAACTTTATATATATAACAAATTCTATACACGTTTATATATGAAACTACAACATTATACAAACTGTAGAAATAAGGTAGATGCAGTCAACTCACCAACTCCATCATGTGTGCAAGCAGTCAATACAGTACCCTTATATGTTACTTTAAAGAAACTTCTGTCAATAATCATTATCGGTCTGCAATACTCCCAACCCTTGATAGATGCATATAGCGAAACATATGCGTAAAGAAAGCATCCATCTTCTGATTTGTGCAACTTTGTAACCGTTACTGGATTTGTATGCTCCAACATATACAAATACCTCGGCAACTCCTTATATGAATCGCTCAGATTCCCTCTTATCATTGCCATTGCTATCTCTTTAGCTCTACGTCCTTTCATATAGCTCACTTCAACCCCGTCTTGCTTTTGTATGATCTCTATTATATCATTTGGGGTGTAAACTTTTTTTGGGATTAACATAATTATCCTTGACTATACTATCAATTACACCCGAAGTAACTTGACGTTGTATTAAGTATCTTTCATCATAGTCGCATCTATGATTATTATTGTAACTTCTCACCTTGAATATGTTTGCCTTGTAAACGGCATAAGATTTGAAACTCCAAGCACAATTGTCATCAACACACATAAGGTAATACCTAGGATTAAAGATCATTCAACTTCTAAATACACTTGTATACTAAAACATAACTAGATATATACTAATTTTAATACCTCTATACAAATATACACTACTTTATACATATTTATACATATATATAATAGAATATGCAACTATTGCCATACCTTGTTGCGCTTGATCTCTTCACCTTGAATTGTAACATTTCGCGTACATACAAGTTTTTCATCACATTGACAAATGTGTCTTTATCTTTATAAACTTGATCCTCCTCAACCAATTCGTTTAACATATTATCTATTATATCATAATAAGTGTTTTCAATAAATTCGATATCAGGCATAATCTCAATACTATCAATTGTGGATGCATCTTCAACATCATTTTCACATTAGCCTTTATCTATATAACTGAAACTTGTAGCAACCAAACAATTATCATAAATCTCTTTCACGGTCACATACAACGGGTACTCAGCGAAATCCAAGTTTTCTTCTTTAATTCAATATACACCCGAACACCAGTATCGTTGTAAATCAGAATCGGTGGCAAACCATCCTCTGGGAAAAACATAATCTATAATGTATTTAACTCATAATCAACTCTAACTTGTTTCGAAATTGCTTCAACTAAATTGTTGTAGCTGAATGTAGACTAGATTATTACACAATCGCCGACGAAATTGATAAATTTGTTGTCATCCCATTTACCACTATGAAAAACAAAAACTGGATAAAGCTCCATCGAATAAAAAGCTGAAATCAAAATTGCATAAAAAATGAAAATAGCGTTGATTGCAGCAAAAACAATTCACTTTTTGTGTTTGATTTGCTTTTAATTCGAGATGAAGAAGAATTTCAAGGTTTTTTGGAGTTGCATTGAGTGTAAAATCACATTTTTGTAGATTTGGGGAAGAAGGATGGAAAGAATGAGAGACAATTCCGGTGAAAGAGAGAAAATCCAGCTTCTGAATCCCAAAAAATGGAAATAACGCCCATTCTTTCGGATATGGGCATGTTATTTTTGGGTTACTCGATTGTAAATTGAAATATGAGCTATAAAATTGAAAAGTAGAGAGCTTAGTTGTTTTTATGTGATTTTTTTCCATTAAAATATGCCTGACCCGACCCGACATCCATATCCACATATTAAAACATCCCCCAACTCTATTATTACAGCATTAGAAATTATTCAACAACGTTCAACAAAATTAGAAAAAGAACCACAAATAATGAGGACAAAAATCAACAACAAATCCTCAAACAAAACCACCAGTAATGATAAAACGTTTTTACCATGAAAACTGATAATTAAGAGCAGATACATATCAGCATTCAGGAGTTGCCATCTGAGGGACTTCATATTAGTCCTTAAAAGGAAAATATTGATTGTATCCAAGAAGACACCCCCGATTATTTTAATTTCTTATTTTTTTCACCATGTTAATGTCCTGTTGATTTGACCCATTATTATTTGTTAGCAGTATATTACTAAGCCACGTTAATCCATATACAATTTAGTTAAAATAAAATACGTTCCTTTTCAAATTGAGACTCCTTTACAAAAAAATGCTTTTGCAGACGATGATCGTTAAATCACATTCTGTGGTAATCCTTTGTTGCCGTCAAAATTGGGGGATGTTTTAATTTGTGGATATGGACATAGGGTCGGGTCATGCATATTTTAATTGAGTCGTAATTTATTAGATTGAATTTAAAAAAAAAAAAAGAGAGGGTAGAATACGAAAAAATTACCGGAGAATTGTCTTTGCCGGTAACTATGACTTTTTGAGTAAAGTAGTGAAAGTTTTATGACTTTTGTGTAAAAAAACAAAGTTATATGACTTTGCTGAAAAAATATTATAATTATATGACAATTTGTGAAATTAACCCGACAAGCAACAGAGAAAGAAAAGATAGGTAAAATTAGAGTAAAAACAGAAAAAGTATTTGAGGATTTCTTGGAAGTTGGATTTTACTACCTATAATAAGAAAGCAATTACAAAACAGAGAAATGTATAGTTACACATATATATATATATATATGTGTGAAAGTAAGAAGGGAAACTAACTATAGGGATTGGCAAGAAAAATGGAGGGTTCTTTCATGGAAGTATGGGACCCACAAATCCTACAAAGAGATACAGGTGAGATAAGCAATGGTGCCTTTGTTCCTAGTGTGAAATCATGTGCACTTACCATATCTTGAGCAGGTGGGGGAGTAGTGTGCAAAGAGAGACCAATTTCTTTTGATTCCCTTTTAAGATTTGCTTCCTATGGCCATTCTATGCGTACCCCATCTATGTATGTTTCTTTTGACCCCATCATTTTTGTGTATCCCCCCTCCTTCACTCTTCAAATGCTAAAGTAAATACCTTTTTTTCGTTTTATTTTATATGACAAATTGTTTTATTTTTGTTTCAAGAAGAATAATACTTTTTATATTAGGAACGATATAACTTTAAATAATTCAAGTTGGATGTGTGTCAAAGTAGAGCTTTATATGTAAATTGCTTGATGGAATTTCCTTGCAAAATTAGTATTTAAATTGCATTATTATTCTTCGTAAGTGTGTAGAAAGAAGCAATAGGGAGGCAAGAAAGCCTGATATATGATGTTTGTCAATGTACAGCTTTTTATATGTTCATATTATTTGTTCAACGTGTAGTAATTGGATAGAGAAAAGAGGAGACAAACATATTGACCGTAAAAAGATTTATGAGAAAAGAAAATATTAAACTAAATTGGGACCCTTAAAGATTCTCTCCAATTACCGTGTCGAGAGAAGTGGCTATAAAACTTTATTTGAAAAATTACACTATATAGAAGTTGTAAAAATAATAATAATAATAAATTATAAATAGTTTATAAGTGTATATAGAAGTTGTAAAAATAACAATAATAATAATAAACTTTATAAGTGTATATATTATAAATTTTATACACTTTTCGGCTATCAAATATAAATAGTTTCTGACACATGCTAAAAGCGATAATATCCCAAATTTATTTGTATCCAATCTTAATATTAAACCGATGAATGCAACCTATATGTTTTTATATTCATATTTATCATGTTCTCACTTTAACTTTAAATAAACCGTTAAAGGCTTAAAGCTAATTATTTAATTTTAGGTATAAATATTGTGTGCGAGTAAATATTTACTAAATGAACTATAGACTTGATTTTTTTTAACTGTAGACTAGATCATTGACTCTTTCTCCATCCTTTTTCTTTTCTTTTGATTTTCACACGGAGAAATTTGTAATGTCCCTCTTTTGATGTTGATAGTTAATTTTTTTAAATAATGATATTGCGTGATTTCACTTGTTTTAGTATAAAACAAAATTGTCTTGCAATTTCTATTTAGCATTATCAAGAATCTCGTTTTATTTTTTTTTAAGTGAATCGTCGAGAATAAAGGGAAAGTAAAGAGACAAGAAAATTAGTTGTAACAAAAATAAGAGAATAAAAATAGATAATTATGACTTCGTATCACACGTTTGTCTAGAGTGCCTACAAGTAATGAGAAGTATTGTTTGTAGCTAGCAAAAAAGATTCCCCGACACTCCATATTTTATGGTACAACTTATTACACTTAATCCGCATCCCAAAGATCATAAGAAAAAGAAGTGTCTTTGTGGGGGCCAATATGGATTTATACTAACAACAATATGACACGTCTTTAATTCATATTACTAAGATCACAAAAAAAAAAAAACAAAGGTTACCTAATTCAAAAAAATTATTAAAGTATTGAGTACTACTCTTTAGTGATGGAGAGGTGTATCGTGCTAAGGGCCATCCCATTCGAGCTCTCAATTGAGGAGTTGAAAGAGTGGTTGATGAGATGCATTCTATATTGTCACGGGCTCAAATCCTTACATTGGGTAGCAGCACCTGCTCGCCCGTGCGGCACCTGCATCTCCTCTCGCTGCAGGCCGGCATGTTTCCTTTCCCAGAATTCCAAGCACGATCCTGTACCTTTTGGTGGGACTCGCTCGTAGGCTCGCCCCAACTCGTGCCACCCATAAGATGTCTAGGCCCTTGGCCCTAGACATGTCGTGGTGCTCCATCTTAGGATCACTATCCATGCGCGCCCTGGGGGGATTGGACTAGGACATGCCTTGTCCTTAGCCCAAGACTGAGCATTACTCCCGCGTGCACAGCCCAATCCTCAAGCTTGACACTCGCCTAGTGCATCCGCGACTAGCTTGTGCCTCGCCCGAGTAAGGCAGTCTTTAGCCCTTGGCCAATGTCATGCGCGTCTTTCGTGCCATGCCCATACATAGCCCTCGCGACATGTTTCCATCCCGAAGTAGTGCAGTGTCGCCCACAGCTGCACATTTAGGCCAACAGACCCTTGCTTGCATGGTTGAACCCAAGTCATGCTCACAAGTCGACACATGATGCCCCTATGACAGGTGTGTCAAGTATCCAATCGGCACAGAGGTCTCCTTCCAACATTCCGCAGCCCGCGGGGCTGGCCATCCCACACATCGAGCCTCTAGCGCCTACTTGATGCCTAACGCTAGCCCGAAGGCGTTGAGCCGCCCATAGAGTTTTCCTAACTCGGATGGGTACCTTTGACACTCCTTTGAGTCATCTAGGCAGGCCCTTGAGAGTGCCCCCAAGGTAGCTCGTTCTATACGACTCGGTGGCAGCACGTATGGGGGAGGCAGGTCGGAGCTTTCATCACCTATATCCCCTTATATATGCTTAAAATTAAAAAGCCCAACTTGCCCGAGTAGACAGTTATACGTCAGACCATGAGAAGGACGTTTTCTCACCAGTTCTTGGCCTAAATCACAACTCCAAAGTGCGAGTTGTGACATCCTCCCACACTTATAATGTCATCGTCCCCGATGACACATCACAGCTTAGGACATCCCGGAGTCTGCCCCCTTAGGTATGCCTATTCAAGCTCCCTTTGTCCTGTGGGTTGGACTTCCTCGAAGTCCTTTCTCAAAAGGAGTCATGCCCCATGTACTTCTCCCCCAAGTATCTTCCAAGCGTGCCTCTGCACTTCACCTTTATTCGGTGTTCACTTGGAAAGTGCCTCCGCACTTGCACCCTCTGGTGTCTAACTTTGTAGTTGACCCACACTAGTCAACTACACCATGACCCTCACGGCATTCATGTCCGCATAAAGCTTTCCCTTCACAGGTTAGCACATCAATATGCTCTTTTGACGCCGCTCCCGTAGCCTTAAGATGCCCTCTTTGGCATGGCTCCCGTAGACGTTCGCTCCCGTAGCATTAAGACACCCTCTTGGCATAGCTCCCGTAGCATTTCGCTCCCGTAGCTTTTACTTGCCCTCACTACCTTGAAGATGTGTTCGCTTCCAGACCCACGACTTCGCCCATATGCCTCTTGCATAGGCGGGATCCTCTCACACTCAATGTGGAGGATACATCTTAGCACTGTCATCCCATTTGGCATTCGGCCAGCACTTGGGACGACCTTTGGTGAGTACTACATTCCCAAAGTCATAGCATCGCCGCATTTCCGAACATAGCACTTTGTTTTCCAATTGTCACTTCCTCAGCAAGTAGCCAATGCTCCCGGTAGTACTTCAATACTCGCCCTATAGACAGGCACCCTCTTGGCCCTGCTAGCACGGCTTCCCGGTTCGGTGTGCCTCGCACCTGGACACTCACGGTCCCCGATCATTTGACAAACTCCTTTCCAGAATGACGACACCTTCTAACTTGGAAACTCGCCCAATTCTGAAGCTTCGCTATACCCTCAAATTCGATTCCTCACCTTGGCAATGCCCTCAGGCAACCTAAAGGTCTTCTCCCGTAGGAAAGACACTCAACTTGATGCGTTGCACGCATCCTTGGCAAGATCTTCGCTATGATCATGCCCCAAATTTATAGTCCAAGGCTCCCACTCTTTTGCAATATGGTTGTACGACCTGGCAAACATGGCATTCTCTTGGCTATCCGACTCATCGGCATATCACCTCATTCAGTAGCGACCTAGACTACGAAAGACAATGGAATCACCTATTTCTTTCTTCGACCATCAGTATTGGGTTCTCGATCTCTGGTGGCATATGAACATCAATCTCTGCTTTGACATGATCTCTGCACTGACATCCAAAATGCACTCGCCATATCCACCCTTTGCCTTGACATTGTGCCATGACATAGTATGGCCTTAATCAGCTCTGATACCAAGTGTCACGAGCCCAAATCCTTACATTGGGTAGCAGCACCTGCTCGCCCGTGCGGCGCCTGCATCTCCTCTCGCTGCAGGCCGGCATGTTTCCTTTCCCAGAATTCCAAGCACGATCCTGTACCTGTTGGTGGGACTCGCTCGTAGGCTCGCCCCAACTCGTGCCGCCCATAAGATGTCTAGGCCCTTGGCCCTAGACATGTCGTGGTGCTCCATCTTAGGATCACTATCCATGCGCGCCCTGGGGGGATTGGACTAGGACATGCCTTGTCCTTAGCCCAAGACTGAGCATTACTCCCGCGTGCACAGCCCAATCCTCAAGCTTGACACTCGCCTAGTGCATCCGCGACTAGCTTGTGCCTCGCCCGAGTAAGGCAGTCTTTAGCCCTTGGCCAATGTCGAGTAAGGCAACCTTTAGCCCTTGGCCAATGTCATGCGCGTCTTTCGTGCCATGCCCATACATAGCCCTCGCGACATGTTTCCATCCCGAAGTAGTGCGGTGTCGCCCACAACTGCACATTTAGGCCAACAGACCCTTGCTTGCATGGTTGAACCCAAGTCATGCTCACAAGTCGACACATGATGCCCCTATGAC
>AWOL01S0038997.1:0-74348 GCA_000715115.1 Nicotiana otophora | reverse complement strand
GGGGGGGGGGGGGGCAGTAAGTTTTTAGATCAGTTCGATCCCTAGCAAGTTTGACATACGAATTGATAGAGGGAAATGCTCCTCTCTATGCTAAAACATATGAGTACTTTTTTCTTTATGTGAAGCAGTCCAAGTACAAATTTTAATATCATGTACTTACTCTCTTGCCTTCAAATAATTAGGGTTCTAGGATAACAATAACAACAAATCCAATAAAATCTCACATGTGGGTCTACGGAGTGCGATGTGTTCACAGTCCTTATCCCTATCTTGAGAAAGTAAAAAAACTGTTTTTGATAAAGCAAAATCAGACACACAACCAACGTGCCAAGAGACAATTCATTAGGAGAAGTCAATAAGCTCCAAGAAGCTTTTATATTCATCTACAAGTGCAATGCAGTGGTCAAAGCGACTCACTATTATTTAGTTAAGTTTTTTGTGCAGTATATTTTCCATATATCCTTTCCTCTCAATTAGAATGTCCACCTTGATTTCCTTGTTTGGGATGTCCCTAAGTAATGCCTATTTTGCTTAATTAAAAGGTTCTAACACAGTTATAACACAAGAGGATATGATGAAACCAAAATTTTACTATATTAAATACAACTGTTTCTATCACATCGTCCACAAACTTAAAAGTCAACTTATGACTCTTTCACATGATTTCTTACAAATACTGAACAATTCGTTTTTTTTAATGATATATTGTGAATTACATTAATCAACAACAACAACAACAACAACAACAACCCAGTATAATCCCACTAGTGGGGTCTGGGGAGGGTAGTGTGTACGCAGACCTTACCCCTACTCTGGGGTAGAGAGGCTGTTTCCAAATGACCCTCGGCATCCTTCCCTCCAAGAACTCCCCACCTTGCTCTTGGGGTGACTCGAACTCACAATCTCTTGGTTGGAAGTGGAGGGTGCTTACCATCAAAGCAACCCACCTTGTGAATTACATTAATCCTTAAACTTATTATTGTCCACAAAGAGTGCTTCTAGCACTTCGTTAGCCAAAACAAGATTCTAGTTAATTTTGCATGCAAGCGAAAATTTGAACATATATATAGCACCGTGATATGAATCTGGATATAGCACCGTTATTTCCATACATGTCCGCGGATTTCTCAAGCTGCACAATTTGCACATTATCTGATAATTTGTTTTCTTATGTTAAAGGAAGAATTGTAGCAGGCCTTCTGCTCCTGAAATGGAGCTTGTATGTGGAAGACCATTGGGCTTACGATTTGATAATAAAACTGGGGACCTCTACATTGCTGATGCCTACTTTGGACTCCACGTTGTGGGACCTACTGGGGGATTGGCTATCCCACTTGTCCAAGATTTTGAAGGCCAACCTCTTCTCTTCACAAATGATCTGGATATTGATGACCACGACCATGTTATTTACTTCACGGATACAAGCACAATCTACCAGCGCAGGTAATTCTTTTATGTGATAGATTATTCGTAACTGCATGTTTACGATATAAGTGTGTTGATCAATTAGACCTTTAGATTAATTACCATTTTGTTTTGATTGACCTCCTCGTTTCTTTAATACATAGACAAATGAGGTCAAATTCCGATTTTTGTGAAAGTTACTAAACTAATCTGTTTTATTTTAATTCGATCTAAGAAATAAAAAATCACACTCAATGTAGGATTTGAACTTATGACATCAGATTTTGGAGACTCACGTTCTATCGAACTAAACTAAGAGCATTTCATAGAAAAGATAAGACCGTAAATAAAAAGTTTCTTCTCATATATAACACCAATACATTTTGTATGCATATAGAATAGCATGATAACTTCAACTTCAGATACTCTTTTTTTCCCAGCTTAAACCAGAATATTATTTCGCTCATAATTAAGGATTCTCGCTGTCTAGCACGAGAATCTTACATGTTTTAAATATGTAGGCTTTGTTGCTGCTGCTGCAAGCGGAGATAAGACAGGCAGGCAGGCTGATGAAATATAATAAATCAACAAAAGAAGTAACAGTTGTACTAAGAGGCCTAGCTTTTGCAAATGGTGTAGCCTTAAGCAAAGACCGGTCTTTTCTACTAGTAGCTGAAACTTCTGCATATAAAATACTAAGGTCGTTTAGACTCGTGCATAATTTATCATGATACATATATTAATTGATGTATATTTTATTGGATTTGAGAAAATGATTTGAAATGAGTAATAAATACTGTGGATATAACAGGGGAAAAAATATTTGTCTTATCTTGATATACGTAAAATGACAAGTAAAAATGAAAATCTATTTTTAGTATACATGTCAAGTAAAAGTGAACGGAGAGAGTAAGTAATTTTGTATTGATAAACGATTTAATTACTTTGATATCGTTAATACCCATTCAATATGTGACGGTTTTTCCACCCCCAATTGTTTATACTTTCTTGATTGTTACGTCTGAAACAAAGCTATAATTAGAGATCAGATGTAAAAGAAATAATCCTCTGATAGAATTAATTTATATAAGGAACAAGAAAACAGAAAAAACGGGAAGGAAAAAAAAGGGGAAAAAAAAGAAAGAGAGTTGGTGTACCTTTGGTGGGAGATCATGCATGTGAGATACAAGTAGTTCCTGTACGAAATATTTTATGAACTTTCTTATCACTAAATAAGGAAAAGAAGAAAATTAAAATAAAATTCAAAGAATTTAATTTACTTTATTGTGAAGTTATTTTTTTTATTCTTATTAGTGCTCAATAAAAAAGAAATACACTCAAAATTTATGGTCTAAAACAAACTATTGATCACATTCCTGTGATTATAAATTAATTCACTAAGGATAAAACGAAAAATTTAGAGTTAAATTACTTTTTTAACAAATTAAAATTAAAAGAAAGTATGGCAATAAAATTAGACAAAGGGAGTAGTAATTAATCTCAAAATATGCAAATACAATGTTAAAAAATTAAGAGACCTATGACAGGTTAAATATTTTGATATTTGTCCTACTATATAGAAACTGAAATAATTTTTCTTGGGATGGAGAGTAGAATAGTACTACTATATAACCTCAGCAAACTTCTCTTCTCTCTTTTTTAAAAAACTTTTTTATGTGCCGTAAAAATGTAACAACAACAACAACCCAGTATAATCTCACTAGTGGGGTCTGGGGAGGGTAGTGTGTACGCAGACCTTACCTCTACCCTGGGGTAGAGAGGCTATTTCCAAAATGACCCTCGGCATCCTTCCCTCCAAGAACTCCCCACCTTGCTCTTGGGGTGACTCGAACTCACAACCTCTTGGTTGGAAGTGGAGGGTGCTTACTATCAGAGCAACCCACCTTGTCATAAACCCACACAAGTATCTAATATAATATTTTCAGTCCTCCAAAAACTTATCCTAACTAATGGCGTCTTCTCTGTTACCTATTTCTAATTCCAGCTCAACCTTTAAGCTTTCGTTTGCGGCAGCTATTGTTGTTGTGATAGCTGTGTCCTTCTTCTCATTACTTGATCAAAATTCATCGATTAATCCATTAATAGAGAGAAGGTTTGAAGAATCAGAAGTAATTGGAATAGTGGGCACTGTTGGGCCGGAGAGCTTTGCTTTTGACCGTCACGGTGATGGTCCTTACGCCGGCGTTTCTGACGGCCGAATTATCAAATGGCTCCGAAATGAGAGCCACTGGCTGGATTTCGCCGTCACATCGCCGGAGAGGTATGGTTTTATCATTTTATTTTTTTTAATCTTATGGTTGTTAGAACATGTATCTGTTCTTGACGTAAAGAGTTAGAATTCGTCAACAAGGAACTAGCATATTAGGGACTGCCCTTCCATGAAGCAAGTAAAATAAGCCCCACATTTATGGAGGCTCCATTATTTGTTATACCTAATAAGCTATGTATAAGTTTAAATGTTCCGTTAAGTGAAAAAATTTGATTTCTTTCTTTAGTAAATATAGAGAAGAAGGATTTGCAACTGCTATGATTTCTGTCAAGAAATTGAACTTAATATTAATATTGAACCCGAATTTCGTAAGAAACGTATGATATATAAGAAGTAACAATTTGATGAGAATGTTGATAATAAAATCTCAAAATCTTTCGAAGAGTCATTTGGAATTGATTACTTTATACATAGTAGACAAGACTATTTTTTTACTTCAAAATAGAATTGAACAATTCGAAACATATCAAAATATATATGGTTTTCTATTTAGCGGTAAAAATTAAGATCACTAGATGATGAAAATTTGAAAACATATTGCCTTAATCTTGAATGTTCCTTAAAGCATAATAATCAATTCAATATTGATGGTTTAAATTTATTTTCGGAGTAAAAAAATATTAAGAAAAATAGTATAATTAGAAGATAACAGTTTAATTGATACACTCTGTCAAATAAAAAAAATTGAATCTTTTTCCAATGCCTATATTACTTATGGAATAATGGTAATAGCTCTTGTTTCCGTTGTTTCAACGGAAAGAAATTTTCAAAATTAAAATTGATAAAATCTCACCTAAGATAAATAATGTCTCAATAAAGATTAAATGATTAGCTATATTGTCAATTAAGAAAGACTTATTAGAAGTTATTGATTATAAGAAAATTGTTAATAACTTTGTATCTAAGAAATGCTAGAAAAATAGAGTTCAAATAAATTAATAATTTTTAAAAAAAAAAAGTTATGGTGCCTCCTAAAGTTTGACTTAAGGCCACAAAATTGATCCGGCCGCCCGGTGTAGCATGCTCTTTCCATGACTACTTTCCATGACTATTTTCCAACATAAAACAGTTTGGTAGTTCAGAATCACTCACCTAATTCTCCGCTTCTCCTCCCCCCTTCCCTCCTTTCCCCATCACCACTAAGACAAAAAAGAAAATTGTAATTAAAACTTTTTTATTACCAATTGGAAGAATTAACATCTATATATATATATACAAAACAATATAAAGGAAACTCAATCACTGGACATAAATCTCCAATATTCACTACTAAAAACTTTGGAATTAGCCGTGAATTTCGTCGCTAATTTGTTGCTAAATTACTTGTGGCTAATAAAATATTTTGATAATCTGTTGCTAATCTATTGCTAAATAGGATTAGCAATGAATTTTGCTTTTAGCTACATAATTTGTTCGTCGCTAATTCCTATATATTTTAAGCAGCGAGTAAAGCTCACAAACAACCTACAATCCTTCACATTCCCCTTTGCTCCTGATCTATTCTAGCTAGGATAAAAGTTTAAGCCTTTCAACTTCGTAGCTAATCTTGGCTAGGAAATACTTTGGTGTTCCTTTCTTGCCAAGATAATAGATACTTCCGGCTGTGACAAAAAATATTAAATATTTCAGCTGTGACAAAAAATAATATTTTTTCTTTTTTAAATTAAACATCATATATAATTCGTTCATTTTAAATTGATTTGGCGCATTTTTCATATATGAAATTAAAAGATGAACATTGTGGTGTAAATAATTTTTTGTTCATGCAAAACATACAAGTTGAGTTTTGAGAAACGAACTACTCCTTATGGCGTTCAAATAAAGAGGGGTCTTTTGTTAGACAACTTATTAATTTAGAATGACCTAACTAGCTAGCTCGACTCCTCATCTCGTGAAATTAAATTAATCCTTCCTCCCGGTTCCTAGCTACTAGCTAGTCCTAATTACTTAATTGTGGATGTTGGTAAAAGTGAATGAGAAAAACAAAATGGTAAACATGCATGCATTTTATATGAATTCTCTCCCTCTCCTTATATATATATATATATATATATATATATATATATATATATGCACCAATAAATAAACCGAGAAAGCAAAATAAAAAGATAGTTTTTTGTTTTATAATTTTGATAGTATATATTTATGATTATCAAGTGTAATCTATAATTAAATGAATTTCATTCATTCCAAGCAAATCGATCTGTTTTGTGATTGCACGTTTTGGAGCTACTACTAGCAGAACCATCCTATACATTCTTGTACTAACATTGCCGACTTCTATCAACGTAGGCGTGCCTAAACGGTATTATTCATTTTTTGGAGTGTTTTACAAGGTCTGGTCCCCGAGCAGATTACTTTTGTGAGGCTCTTATTACTTTTATTTTATTGTCAAATATCTAAGACAAGTCTAGGCCTCAAAAATCAAATCAAATTGAAGTTGTGAAAAGAGTTCGTACGAATAACCCATATTCTAAAAATGGCGAGGGTATCATGATACTAGGCTATAATTATGTAGTTTAGCTACTATTTACGCTTTAACTTAGCTGCACTTTATTGATATTTGAATGTTAAATAATAACAAATTACTCTAATTAAGAACTTTATGTTTTGCAGGAGCAATTCCGGGCTATGAGGACATTAAAGAGTGTTTTGGAGCTAATATGGAGCATTGAAGGCCAATTGGAGGTTAACACGCTTAAAAAGAAGAAAGAAAAAAATATTGCAGAAAATCCTCCAGGTGTGCGGTCTATGCGCGTCCGCACATGTCAGGCAGAAACTGGCCAAAGTGCGCGGTCGATGCGCGGCCGCGCACCTGCTTCCGCGAAAAATCGTCCAAGGCCAATTTTGTAATTTGAGAGACGACTAACCTTGACCTATATGAAGCCCAGCTCGCCCCAAAAGAGGGTACCTCTATTTTTAGAAGAACTTTGGAGGCAAGAACACAAAAGGAGCAAGACGGAGAATTTTTCTACGACTTTTTCATCTTCTTCTTCTTAATTCCATTGTTGGTTATGACTTTTTATATTGTAATCGTGCATAGTAGTATAAGTAGCTAAACCCGTCATCTAGGGTTGATGGAACTAATTGTTAGATGAAGTCTTGATTACGCTTTGATATAATTGAGCCGTTTTTACTCTATAATTGTTCAACTATGTGTTTCTTGTGATTAATTGAAAGGGACCTTGATTAATCGTGTCTAGTTGTGTAGTGTTGCTTGAGAAAGAACACTTGATTAGATTGTTGTTGAACAACGCCACTTTCGAGTAAGTTAAGAGATTAATTACTTGAATTTAAAAGCTGGATTAGAGATAACAAAGTTTTGGTGTGATATTTATGAGTTGTACAAATTGTCAACTAGAGTAGTTCGAGAGAATGCTTTTAGTAAATTATCGTAATTGATCGAGAGATAAGTACGGTAGGCAAGAACTCATCATCTTTAGAAATTGTCACGGCGAGATTATAACTAACGTGTCAGGGATTAATCTGACAATTGGAAAAATCAATCACCCTAGATTCTTTTACCCTTGAATTCAACTTCGTTCTTGCTTTTTGTTAGTTTTTATTGTCATTTTCCTTAGTTAAATAATTTCTGTTAATTATCAAATAAAATCTTAAACTCTGAAAATTATCTGAGTTTATTATTAGCGATACTAAAAGTTGTAGCAAATAGGTTAGTTCCCTGTGAGATTCGACTCTGGACTCTTGAACCGGATTATTTTTGCGGTGACCGCTTAATCCTTTTTATAAGGCATAGTTGGGAGTGATTAAATTTCGGCGTCGTTGCCGGCGAACTAACGGTGTTATTTATTACAACTTGAAAGAATTGTTAGGATTTTTAGATTAGATCAATTTTCTGTGGTGTTAAAAATATTTCCATTGAAATTCTCACGTTTGAACTCTTCTGTGACTCAGGTGCATGCCTAGAAGCTCCTTGAGAACTGGTGAACTTTTTAAAGGACTCTCAAATCCTTAGAAAGCATTCAGGGCATTGAATCGGGCTAACAAGAAGGGCAAACAGCTAAAACAAGACGAACAATTCGAAATTGAAATGGACGACATCGAGAACGTCAACGAGAACAATAGGAATGATCAAGTTGACTCAAACATCGGAATGGTAGCACCTCTTGTGCCGAATGTTGCTCTATATGATTGGGCACAACCAAGTGCTCATAACCTGGCCACCGCAATTTCAGTCCCTTCGATACAAGGGGAGACGTTTTAGATTACCAACAACTTGCTGCACTTGCTGCAAAATAAAGGGTTGTTCTCCGGGTCGTACATCGAAGACCCACAACAACATCTGAAGAACTTTCTATCAATTTGTGTCACTCAAAGACAGCCGAATGTGACTCCTAAAGCAATCAGATTGTTATTGTTCCCATTTTCAGTGACCGGGGAGGCTCAAACTTGGCTGAATTCGCTCCCAATAAACTCCATTGTTACTTGGGAGGAACTAGTCAAGCAGTTCTTAAACAATTTCTATCCACCCAACAAAACTGCGAGGCAAATTGATGAGATATTGCAATTCTGGCAGAAACCGACTGAAACCTTGCAGGAAACCTGGGAGGGGTTTAAGGGTATGCTAGTGAAGTGTCCAAACCATGGCATCCCATATCAGATGCTTGGATAGAGATTCTATATTGATTTAGCTGACGGTATGAAGGACAATGTAGATGCTTCAACTAGGGGTGTATTCTTGAGCAAAACATTCACAGAGTGTAAGATTCTTCTTGACAAGATGGCTCAAAATTCAAGATAGATGGCGAGAGATACAACACTCACTCTAATAGTGCATTTTATTTCTCTTGACCCAAACAATATTAATGCAGAAAACATAGCCACTCTCATGACCCAGATGAGCTTGTTGACAAAGAAAATTGATGAGATGGATACGAAACAGGTGCACATTGTTGATACGACAAATGGAGGCCTATGCACTCCCCTGCATAAATCAGTCATATATTTGCTTGTAGAGTGGAGAGAATGATAACCAGGGCTTCAAAGAAGACATGAAAGGGAGCAAGGTGGACAGCAATGGGGACCGCAAAATCAGCAGTACAGACCAATCCAGCAACAATACAATACCATTCCAAAGGGAGCACGACCACAAGGTCAAATCGTGCCATATCAAAGGCAGCAGGGCTACAATCAGCAACACCAATAACAGTTGGCTTACCAACCGCCTCATCAACAGCAGGACAGTAATATGATAGAAATCAAAGGGATGCTGCAACAACTCATTGGGACAAATGAAAAGATGCGAGAAAAGTTAGCTGCACATGATTAGACTATTAAATGCATTGAAACTCAATTAGGCCAATTATCTATGGCCTTGAACAATCGCCCACAAGGAATGTTGCCTGCAGACATAAACATCAATCCAAATGAGTAGAACCCAAATCAGCTAATGGCAGTGAGTCTCAGGAATGGAAGGAATTTAGACAGAGAGCAAGAATTTTCTCAATCTAGGAGAGACGTAGTGCCAATTACTCCAGTGACATTAGAGACCGACGAGTCAACGGAGATCACATAAGTTGTAATTGAACAGGCACAAGTGGACAAAGGCAAAGAAGACTTTGAACAACTCCTAGAACATGTGGTGGAAAAGGCTCCTAATAACAAAAAGACACCAAGCAGTGGGCAGAAGCTAACTCCTGCACCATTCTCTCAAAGGTTGGCAAAGAAAAAGAAAGATGATCAATACAGGAAATTTATGAAAATGCTTAGACAAATTCAATTGAATATTTCGTTGATGGATGATTTGAGGGAAATGCGAGGCTATGCAAAAATGATGAAGGATCTGATGTCTCGAAAATTTGACTTCAAGGACCTGTCTACTGTAACTCTAACTCAAACTTGCAGCGCGGTAGTGACAAGACCTATGGCTCAAAATTGTCTGATCCCGGTAGTTTCATTATCCCATGCACAATTGGAAGTTATGCTTTTGCTAAAGCATTGTGTGACTTAGGAGCGAGTATCAACTTGATGCCTTTGGCAATCTACACAAAATTAGGCATTGACAGAGCTAGACCAACCTCAATGTTGTTGCAACTGGCTGATCGCACAGTCAAAAGGTCGACAGGAATTCTGGATGGTGTGATCGTCCAAGTGGGGAAGTTTGTATTTCCTACCGACTTAGTTGTTCTTGACTGTCAAGTTGACGAAGAAATACCAATAATTTTGGGGAGGCCATTCTTATCCATTGGGAGATCATTGATCGAATGTGAGACTGGAGAGTTAAAAATGAGGTTGAATAATGAGGAAATAATATTCAATGTTCAACAATCTATGAGGAGGCTCAGTGAATTTTTAAATTGTTCACTAGTGGAGACGGTGGATGTAATACTACAAGAGGAAGATGAGACCCTTAATGTCAGAGATCTATTAGAAGGTTGCTTGATGAATATGGAAGATATGGATGGTGAAGAGTTGGCAGAGTGGGTCATGACTCTTGAAGGTCAAGGGTTTTGGAAAAGGGAACCCCATTTTGAGCCACTACACTTAGAAGAAAGGGCAACACCACCTGTGAAACCATCAATAGAGGAGCCACCACAGTTGGACCTGAAACCGCTTCCAGCTCACCTCAGGTACGCTTTTTTAGGGCCTAACTCTACTTTACTTGTTATTATCTCATCCATTTTATTAGCTGTACAGGTAGAACAACTACTACAGGTGTTACAGGAATGTAAGACTGCTATTGGTTGGACCATGGCAGATATAAAGGGTATCAACCCGACCTTTTGCATGCACAAGATTCTCTTGGAAGAAGGGCACAAACCTTCTAGAGAACATCAAAGAAGGTTGAACCCGAACATGAAAGAAGTGGTGAAGAAAGAAGTGATCAAGTGGTTAGATGCGGGTATCATCTTCCCAATCTCTGACAGTAACCGAGTCAGCCCAGTTCAGTGTGTTCCAAAGAATGGTGGAATAACGGTCGTGCAAAATGAGAATAACGAGTTGATCTCGACTTGTACAGTCATGGGGTGATGAATTTGCATGGATTATAGAAAACTGAACACAACCACCCGGAAAGACCATTTCCCCTTGCCATTCATTGACCAAATGTTGGATAAGTTAGATTGGCGGTCTCACTTCTGCTTTTTGGATGGATATTCGTGGTACAATCAGATCTCAATAGCACCTGAAGATAGAGAGAAAATATCCTTTACTTGTCCGTATGACATCTTTCCCTTTTGGAGAATGTCGTTTTGCTTGTGCAATGCACCGGCTACATTTTAGAGGGGTATGTTAGCCATTTTCACTGATATGGTGGAGGATATTATGGAAGTCTTTATGGATGATTTATCAGTGGTGGGGGATTTATTCGAATACTGTCTTCAAAATTTAAGAAGAGTGTTAAAAAGGTGTGTGGATACAAATTTAGTGCTTAACTGGGAGAAGTGCCATTTTATGGTACAAGAAGGTATAGTGTTGGGGCATCAAGTGTCTAGTAAAGGCATTGAGGTTGACCATGCTAAGGTTGACGTGATTGAGAAGTTTCCACCACCCACTTCGATCAAGGCAGTGAGAAGTTTCCTTGGGCACGCCGGATTCTACAGGCGATTTATAAAAGATTTCTCAAATATTGATAACCCCTTATGTAAACTCCTTGAAAAGGATCATCCCTTTGTGTTCTCTGATGATTGTAGGTTGGCGTTTGAGGAGCTGAAGAAGATACTGGTGACTGCACCAATCATTGTTGCACCCAACAGGGAGCAACCATTCAAGCTCATGTGTGACGCGAGTGATTATGCTATAGGAGCAATCCTGGGGCAGCGAAAGGAAAAACTGGTGCACCCAATTTACTATGCAAGCAGAATGCTAAGCTGTGCACAACTCAATTATACCGTGACTGAGAAAGAGATGTTGGCTATGGTGTTTGCATTCAACAAATTTAGGTCTTATTTGATTGGTTCAAAAGTGATTGTTTATACTGACCATGCAACACTTAGGTACTTGATAGCAAAGAAGGAGTCAAAGCCATACTTGATCTGTTGGGTTCTTTTGCTACAAGAATTCAATTTGGAGATCCGCGATAGGAAAGGGATAGATAACCAAGTGGAAGACCACCTTTCAAGGTTGGAGGGAGTTGAGAAGAAAGTAGAGTTTGAATATATAACTGAGACATTCCCGGACGAACAATTACTAGCAGTGGCAATGGAGGAGACGCCATGGTATGCTAATATTGCTAATTATTTGCCAAGCGGTATTGTACCTTATGAACTCTCTTCGATTCAAAAGAAAAAGTTCTTTCGCGATTGTCGGTCAAACTGTATCAGCCGATCTTCTAAAAAGCAACACACAATAGCCAAATCTAGTGCAGAGGCTGAGTATCGCTCCTTGGCATAGCTAGCGGCAGAACTCACTTGGGTGACTTATCTCTTGAAGGATATTGGCATTTCCTTACCTTGACCTCCATTGCTGTTCACAGATAATATAAGTGCTCTCCATCTCACTTCCAATCCTGTGTTGCATGCACGAACCAAGGATGTCGAAATTGACTATCGTTTTGTGCGAGAAAAGGTTGTCCGGGGTGCTATGGTTGCTAAGTTTGTTCCCTCCTTGCACCAGGTAGCTGATATATTCACTAAACATCTGGCAACAATTTCGGACTCTATGTACCAAGCTGGGTGTTTTGAGACCTCCTGACACCAGCCTCCGTGGGATGTCAAACAACCTGGTTAGTTTAGGATTTGGATAACATTCCTATCGTATATTGTCATGTGTAGCTAAACTAACCGTAGCTGCCAAAGAAGTTGTAGTGTTGTAGGACTATTAGGTGTATGTTAACTCCTCGATGTATTTGTGTCAAACACAACCACATAGAGCACATGTTATAGTTTATGTATTGCTGTAATAAACAATTAAACTTTCTGAAAAAACAAAACAGAAAGTTAGTAATACTTGTTTAAAAAAATAGATTCTGAAAAACAAAAAACAGTATAGGAATAAATCGAGCCCACTAAATACAAGTGTGTCCTTAAGGAAATTATTCCCCTCAAGTACTCGAGGTGCTGGAATATATCCTCCCAGGATAGAACGATTTAACTCACCAGTGTATTGGTACCAAAAACTCTGATGAACTGCGAACCACTCAATGGTCGTAAAATACACTGGAAAATATTGTGCACAAGAAGAAGAAGAAGAAGAAGCTCAGAAAATTTCGTAAGGAAAGATTCTGGGATTCAAACTCTATTTATAGAGTTGCTGGCATTGTTTCTGAAAAGGTTTGCAACCTTTCAGAAACAGCCATGGCTGTTGAAAAGGGGTGTTTGAAATATTGCGGGAAAAATATATTTAAAATAATCTAGAAAAGAAAATGGGCTTGACCGAACCGGGTCGCGGGCCATGGGTTATTCCGAATTGAATTTTTTGTTACTTAATTAATTAATTAATTAAAAGGAATTTTGTCCAAAAAGATTAATCAATCAATCTTTGACCAAATCCGAATCTGAATCCGAATCAGAAGCCGAAGCCGAAGTCGAGCCGAGCGAGCGAGCGACGACGACGGCGCGAGGCTTGCCTTTTTCTTAACTCTTTAAGAGCTAGAAGAAGAGCAATTATATATATACCCATCAAAAGCCTTTTCTTCCTCTGATATGGGACAATGTCCCTTTCCCAAGGGAAATTCATATATTTCATTTTTCCTCCATTTCTCATTCACCCTCTTTAAGCTACACAAGCTTAAAATCCCAACAATCCCCCACATGAATGGGGAATGGCTATAAAATAAAGGAATGCACGGATGCGTGTGTGTTTTACATGCAAGAATTAATTGCATCTAGATAAGTAGGTTTCCCTTTGAACTTTCCGTAGTAAACTTATATCGGATATACTCGGTCAATCGGTAGATTTGATATCTTTGAACCGTCGAGCTTTGTTGTATACCTAGACAACATAAGTCACACAATCAATCCTTAACCATCTATGGTTCTCACGGTTGTGTTCGTTTCAGCCATGAACACCGCCTGGTTTCATGAGTGCTTAGAGAATGGGCCTTTACTTTCATTCCCCTTGAAGCGGCTTACACTTCACACTCACATAGGTGATTTCTAAACGTGTAATCCTATAGACACACTATCTGGTCATATCCTGCCAGACTTAGCAAATCATTAAAAAACCTTTAAGCTTTGTTGACTCATCAAAAAGCCTTAATGCTTTACCTCGATTTTTGAACATTGTCTTCATCACGAGAATGGGTTGAGTTATATAACAATGTTGAACTGTCACTCATAACTTTGTTTGATCTCTTTGAACCTAGCTCGTGGGATCTCCAGTCTGCTAGGTAGAGTTACCGTCATGATGACTTATCCTAGACCTTAACCTCATTCCCTTTGATGATCTTTCAACTGCCTCTCTTGATAGGCCTTATGTAAGTGGATCCGACATGTTATCTCTTGACTTTATGTAGTCAATTGTGATAACACCACTAGAGAGTAGTTGTCTAATTGTATTGTGTCTCCGTCGTATATGACGAGATTTTTTGTTTTACATAATGCTCCCTACCCTGCCTATTGCCGCTTGACTATCACAATGTATACAAATAGGTGCCAAAGGTTTAGGCCAAAATGGAATATCTTTCAAGAAATTCCGGAGCCATTCAGCTTCTTCACCGACCTTATCTAAAGCTATGAATTCAGATTCCATTGTAGAACGGGCGATACACATTTGTTTGGATGATTTCCTAGACACTGCTCCACCCCCAATTGTGAAAACATATCCACTCGTGGATTTAACTTCAGATGATCCAGTGATCCAATTTGCATCACTATATCCCTCGATCACGGAGGGATATTTGTTATAATGCAAAGCGTAATTTTGGGTATGTTTGAGATACCCCAAAACCCGTTTCATTGCCATCCAATGTATGTGATTGGGATTACTTGTAAACCGACTCAGTTTACTAATAGCACATGCTATATCTGGTCGTGTACAATTCATGATATACATCAAACTTCCCAATACTCTTGCATAATCCAATTGTGAGTCACTTTCACCTTCATTCTTTTGAAGTGCATAACTCACGTCAATTGGAGTCTTGGCAATTTTGAAATCCAAATACTTGAACTTGTCAAGTACCTTTTCAATGTAGTGAGACTGTGATAATGCTAGACCTTGTGGAGTCTTGTGAATTCTGATTCCTAAGATCACATCAGCAACTCCTAAGTCTTTCATATCGAATTTGCTAGCCAACATGCGCTTAGTAGAATTTATATCTGCCATGTTTTTGCTCATTATCAACATGTCATCAACATATAAACAAACAATGACTTCATGACCTGGAGTGTTTTTAATGTAAACACATTTGTCGCACTCGTTGATTTTAAACCCACTTGCCAACATTGTTTGGTCAAATTTGGCATGCCATTGTTTGGGTGCTTGTTTAAGTCCATAAAGTGACTTAACAAGTTTGCACACTTTCTTTTCTTTACCAGTTACCACAAAACCCTCAGGTTGTTCCATGTAAATCTCTTCCTCTAATTCTCCATTTAAGAAAGCTGTTTTAACATCCATTTGATGGATTTCAAGACCATACACGGCCGCTATTGCCACTAACACCCTAATAGATGTTATCCTCGTTACTGGCGAGTAAGTGTCAAAGTAATCAAGGCCTTCCTTTTGTCTATAACCTTTGACAACAAGTCTTGCCTTATATTTGTCAATAGTGCCATCAGCTTTCACTTTCCGTTTAAAGATCCATTTCGAACCTAAAGGCTTATTTCCTGGAGGAAGATCTACCAATTCCCATGTATGGTTATCCAAAATTGATTGAATCTCACTATTGACTGCCTCTTTCCAAAACGCTGAATCAGAAGATGACATAGCTGCTTTAAAAGTTTGAGGCTCATTTTCAAGCAAGAATGTCACAAAATCTGGTCCAAAGGAAGTAGATGTTCTTTGACGTTTGCTACGCCTTGGATCTTCTATACTTGGAGTATTTTCCTTTGGTTCTTCCCGAGGTCGTTTAGGTCTTTCACTTAACGACTCACATTCAGTTTTATACGGATAGATGCTTTCAAAGAATTCAGCATTATCTGATTCCATTACCGTATTAATGTGAATTTCGGGATTATCAGATTTATGAACCAAAAACCGACATGCTTTACTGTTTGTAGCATATCCAATGAAAACGCAATCAACAGTTTTTGGTCCGATTTTAACCCTTTTAGGTAAAGGAACTTGTACCTTTGCTAGACACCCCCACACTTTGAAATATTTCAAGTTGGGTTTTCTTCCTTTCCATTTTTCATATGGAATAGATTGCGTTTTGCTGTGGGGTACTCTGTTGAGTATTCGGTTAGCTGTAAGGATAGCTTCGCCCCACAAACTCTGCGGTAATCCGGAACTTATTAATAAAGAATTCATCATTTCCTTTAATGTCCGATTTTTCCTTTCCGCAATTCCATTGGATTGAGGTGTGTAAGGTGCAGTAGTTTGATGGATAATTCCATATTCCGAACATATTTCTGCAAATGGAAATTCATATTCTCCACCCCTATCACTTCTAATCATTTTAATCTTTTTATTCAATTGATTCTCCACTTCATTCTTGTATTGCTTAAATGCTTCAATTGCTTCATCCTTACTATTAAGCAAATAAACATAACAATATCGAGTGCAGTCGTCAATAAAAGTAATAAAATACTTTTTCCCACCTCGAGATGGTGTCGACTTCATATCACAAATGTCAGTATGAATTAAGTCTAAAGGATTTGAATTCCTTTCAATAGACTTATAAGGATGTTTTACAAACTTAGACTCAACACATATTTGACATTTTGATTTATTACACTCGAATTTAGGCAACACTTCTAAATTAATTAACTTCCGCAAGGTTTTGTAATTGACATGTCCTAAACGAATATGCCATAAATCATTTGACTCCAATAAATAAGAAGAAGCTGCAATTTTATTCATACTGTCAACAACCATTACATTTAGTTTGAAGAGGCCCTCTGTGAGGTAGCCCTTTCCAACATACATTTCATTCTTGCTTACAACAACTTCATCAGAAACAAATACACATTTGAATCCAATCTTAACAAGCAAAGAAGTAGAAACTAAATTCTTCCTAATAGTAGGAACATGAAGAACGTTGTTGAGCGTTAACACCTTGCCGGAAGTCATCTTCAGGAATATCTTCCCATAACCTTCAATCTTGGCTGTTGCAGTATTTCCCATGGAAAGCTCTTCTTCGAGACCAGCAGTAGAGTAAGTCGCAAATGCTTCCTTGACAGCACAAACATGTCGAGTGGCTCCAGAGTCAATCCACCACTCCTTCGGATTTCCAACTAGGTTGTATTCCGAAAGCATTGCACACAGATCATCAATGTCATCATTCTTCTCCACTATGTTAGCATGTCCTTTCTTCTTATACTTTTTCGGGAGACGACAATCAGGGGCTTTGTGACTGATTTTTTCACAACTGTAGCAACTGCCCTTGAATTTCTTTTTGTTCTGCTCCTTAGTCTGTCCAGAAGACCTCTTTCTCTTCTTACTTTTTGGAGCAGTCTCCTCAACGATATTAGCTCCCATGATCGTTGAATTTCCACGAGACTTCTTCTCGGCTGTTTTGTTGTCTTCATCAATCTTGAGACGAATCACAAGATCTTCTAACTTTATTTCTTTGCACTTGAAATGCTCCATTCACGACCATACCTTCAGCAATAAGGTCATGAAAAATACGTTGAAGCTCCTGAACTTGGGTTCCAACAGTTTTACTGTCTATCATTTTATAGTTTAGAAACTTGGCAACCACGAACTTCTTCAAGCATGCATCTTCAGTCTTGTAATTCTTCTCAAGTGCGTCCTATAATTCTTTCGAAGTATTCATCGCACTGTACACATTGTACAAGTCATACTCTAAAGCGCTTAATATATAGCCTTTGCAAAGAAAATCTGCCTGCTTCCATGCCTCAACAATCATGAATTTCTCATTGTCCGGCATGTCCGCAGCAGGAACTGGAGGTTCTTCACTAGTGAATTTCTGCATACCAAGTGTGGTAAGCCAGAATAACACCTTTTGCTGCCATCCTTTAAAGTTGGCTCCAGAAAATTTTTCCGGTTTCTCTACCGGTGGAACAACAGTCCGGCTTGACGAAGCTATCATCGTTGCCGCAATAGTCGTAGAAGAATTTTCGTTATCAATTGTCATTTCTCACTGTAAACAACAGAAGAGTTCAATTAATGGCAAAATCAGAACAGTAAACAATACTGTTATTAACAAAAATAATATGTATAATAAATAAAACCGAAGTTTTTATATACTGTTTCACAGAAAAATAATGAAGTTTTTATGTTCTTCAAATCATTTTTATGAATTTCAATACACTGATGAAGTTTTTTATATCTTTAAATCAGAATAGTAAAATTCAGAAGGAGTAGAAAACCACAAAGGTTTTAATCTTCACAAATAAAATACAGAATATAATAAAATAATTTCCTTAAGAATGTTATAGTTTCTATATTGCTGTAATAAACAATTAAACTTTCTGAAAAAATAAAACAGAAAGTTAGTAATACTTGTTTAAAAAAATAGATTCTGAAAAACAAAAAGCAGTATAGGAATAAATCGAGCCCACTAAATACACAGTGTGTTCTTAAGGAAATTATTCCCCTCCAGTACCCGAGGTGCTGGAATATATTCTCCCAGGATAGAACGATTTAACTCACCAGTGTATTGGTACCAAAAAATCTGATGAACTGCGAACCACTCAATGGTCGTAAAACACACTGGAAAATATTATGCAGAAGAAGAAGAAGAAGAAGAAGAAGAAGCTCAGAAAATTTCGTAAGGAAAGATTCTGGGATTCAAACTCTATTTATAGAGTTGTTGGCATTGTTTCTGAAAAGGTTTGCAACCTTTCAGAAACAGCCATGACTGTTGAAAAGGGGTGTTTGAAATATTGGGGAAAAAATGTATTTAAAATAATCCGGGAAAGAAAACGGGCCTGACCGAACCGGGTCGCGGGTCATGGGTTATTTCGGATTGAATTTTTCGTTAATTATTTAATTAATTAATTTAATAATTGAAAGGAATTTTGTCCATAAAGATTAATCAATCAATCTTTGACTAAATCCGAGCCGAAGCCGAGCGAGCGACGACGGCGCAAGGTTTGCCTTTTTCTTAACTTTTTAAGAGCTAGAAAAAGAGCAATTATATATATACCCATCAAAAGCCTTTTCTTCCTCCGATATGGAACAATGTCCCTTTCCCAAGACAAACTCAAATATTTCATTTTCTCTCTATTTCTCATTCACCCTCTACACAAGCTTAAAATCCCAACAGCACACACTGCTACAGCTAAGTGTTAGCTACAAGGACTGATTGTACTTTGTATAAATATGGCCATACAAGCATCGAATGGCACCAAGAACAAAAGCTTAAAATCTTTTGTTGTGTTCTTATTTTCTTCTAAAGGAATAAAAGATGTTTTGGGGATAAGAACACTCATCTTTTGTGAAGTATAAATGCATACATAGTCTATTTCCCGAGTAGGCTACCTACATTACACTGTCTTGGGGTGCGGCTCTTCTCGGACCCTGCGTGAATGTGATATATTTCGTGCACTGGTTGCCTTTTAAATGCATACATAGTCTATTCGGATCACAGGTTAGAGGATATGCCATAGCTTGTTGTCTTTTTTTTTTGGGGGGGGGGGGCTCTATGATGTTAAAGATGTAACGGTGTCGCTGTAATTTTCTTTTCTATACCTCTTGCAGTACAGAAAGGTGGGGAGTTGTTGGAGGGAAGTATGCCGATGGTCTATTGGAAACAACCTCTATATTCTAGGTATGGTAAGTTCTGCGTACACACTACCCTCCCACACTCCACTAGTGGAATTATACTGAATTATTGTTGTTGTACCTCTTGCAGTACCTTCTTGGTACTAGCTTTACCTAACTTCATAAAAAGAAAAAATGTGTTTTAACTTACTGATGTGCCTACTTATCTTCTTTTGCAGGGACAGTCTTTGCATATGGTCAGACAAGTAGTGGAAAGACATATACTATGAGAGGATCAGCAACTGAACCTGGAGTCATCCCTATGGCTGTGCAAGATCTGTTTAATTTCATTGGAGAGGTTTGGCATTGCCATTAGATCAATTTGCACCCCTTCTACCATTAATTGCATTCATGTCGCCTTCATATATTTGACATTCTCTAATGATAACTTTGTCTGCAACTTCTATAGATTGAAAAGAAATAAGTTTATTTACTGGAGAACAACTCGTCATAAAGGCGATTCTGGGTCTTTTTTCAAGTTTTAAAGTCATTTTGCGGTTCTTGCAGATACTATTTTCTGAAATTTGCTTATGATTTCCTATAAAACTGCTCCACAGTTTAGGACTTATGGGTATAAAGTTGGTGTAGAGGATTTTTAGGGGACACCAAGGAAAGCAGTTTCTTCCAGCTACATCACACGTGTGGCACAAAACATTATATTCTTATGCTTCAGCTTAGTATACTGGGGAATCCTCAAAATGAGTCCATACACTAGCTAGCCGAGACTTGACAGTCAACCAGATTTTCTCTTTATTTCTTATGTCTCCAACAGTCTTATGATAGGTGCAACCTCTATACAAAGAGTTCCAACAATCGAATCAAAGATAAAAGGCACTAAACCTATTTGACGAAAGAAAGATAGGAAATGAGCATATTGATTCACCTATTTGAAGCTGAAGGATTGAAAGTATTAGAGTCTGATTCCCTTCTTAACCTGAAATGAAACATAGGGAAATATTGATCATCAGATTCATTTCCTTGTTAAAAAGAGCCCAAGAGTGACTTGTTGATAGAAAAGATACTGCCCTGATGAGTGATGAATAAGGGAAGTGACAAGCCTCTTCTGTTTGTGCTGGGTTAAGTTCCTCAGGGTTTTTCGATTGCATAAGAAACTAATGAAATATCTTCTTTTATGACTTATCTTTTAAAAAAAGATATGTTCCAGTGTTGTCCTGTGCAACATGCTCATTCCTTAGAAACTTCTTTAGTACATGAAGTCGGTTCTGCCTGTTCAAAAATTTAATACTACCTCCGTTCCAATTTATCTGAACCTATTTCCTTTTTGGTCTGTTCCAAAAAGAATGACCCCTTTCTAAATTTAGAAACAATTTTGCTTAAACTTATAATTATACCCTTAATGAGAAGCTTTTATAACCACACAAATACTCTTGACCCCTTTTTGACTTGTTTAGGACCACAAATTCCAAAAGTTTTCATTTTTTCTTAAACTCCATCCCCAGTCAAACAGGTTCACATAAATTGGAACGGAGGGAGTAAGTACCAATGTATGATATTGTCTCTTGGAATTTTAGGAAAGGGATAGAGAGTTTCATCTACGGATGTCGTATATGGAAATCTATAATGAGGAGATAAATGATTTGTTGGCTCCAGAGCACCGAAAGTTGCAAATCCATTGAAGTGTAGAGGTAATGGATTAGTTTTGGTTTCGCATCATTGTGTTGTAGTTGCACATGAACTGTCGGCATAATTTGGCTTTCATCCTGTGCTGATCTGGCATGTAGCGGGGAATATTTGCCGCTGGCTTAAGGGAGGAAATTGTCGCCTCTCCTGATCAAATGCTTGAACTCATGGATTTTGGAGAATGTGAGTTAAAAGTATCATCAATTTGTGTATGTCCTCTCATAATTGTTTTTCCTCGAAAATATCTTATATGTTCCAATTTATCTAATAACAAAGGCTCCACTGTGAGTATTGGTCTTAAGAGCATACTGCCAAACATTTCCGTGCCCTAAAGATTTGGTTTTCATCTTTAAAGAAGTGCTGCATCCAATATCCCCTCTTGTTCTTCTGCCTTAATATTGGCTACTCTATCTCAAATTAATATGTCAAAGCTTCAGCAAGAGTTGAAGTCCTCACAATTTGTTTTGCAGGTCATCGACATATTGGAGAAACTAATATGAATGTATACAGCAGTAGGTCACACACAATTTTCCGGATGGTAAGATACGCTTGAATGACTACATTAAGATATGAGAATACATTCACGTCCTAAAATTTATACTTAACAGGTAGTTGAGAGTAGGGAGAAGGCTGAAGATACAAAAACAGACAATTCTTGTGATGCAGTCCGTGTATCTGTTCTGGTATGCGGTGTGAATTTTTTACATTCTCTTTTTAAGATGCTATTATTTATGTAGAAAAATCTATAAGGATGCTCTTTCTATCCTCACATTTTTCCAGAACCTGGTGGACCTTGCTGGTTCAGAACGTGCTGCCAAAACCGGAGCGGAAGGTGTTCGTCTAAAAGAAGGCTCCCACATAAATAAAAGCTTGATGACTTTAGGAACTGTGATTAAAAAACTAAGTGAAGGTGCTGAGAGTCAAGGGTAAGTTTGTTATGTGTTGACTTGGTTCCGTAAATCTGTTCTCCTACTTGTACTAATGTGTTATGCAATCTTGCACGGGTCACGTTCCGTATCGAGACAGTAAACTAACACGTATCTTGCAACCTGCACTGGGTGGAAATGCAAACACTGCCATCATATGTAATATCACTCTTGCCCAGGTAAAGTTTTTGTGCTTATTATATTTATGGTAGGCTGAAAAACACCTATAAAATACATAAGTCCTTGTGTTGGTGCACAACATTCTCTATGGAGTCTTCAATTTCATAATTTTTGTTTTTTTCTTTGATTTCTTTAGAGAACTTAAAAACAGAATAAATGAAATTTCAATGTCTATCATGTCAAAACTTGCTTGGAGTATCTTTTAATTAAAAAGTTTCATGATGAAGCAATCTGCGGCTGATGGAAACTACTGCTACACTGATCTTGGTATGCTAATCTTACTGTACAATGGTAGGCATGTCTGCCTCAGATCATGTCTACTTGTATCACAATAATATGATTGTGTCCAAGTGTTTTCCCTCTAGACTTACAATTAGTATACCACCATTGCAGTTCACTCCAAGTGTTTTCCTTTTAAGATTTACAAGTTTTTCGGTTTTCAGCAATAATTAAAACAAAATGATTATGTAATAGACATTCAAGTTGACTATCGATGAACTGGCCCCACTAGTGGGATTATATGACAAGGTGAGTTGCTCTGATGGTAAGCACCCTCCACTTTCAACCAAGAGGTTGTGAGTTCGAGTCACCCCAAGAGCAAGGTGGGGAGTTCTTGGAGGGAAGGATGCCGAGGGTCATTTGGAAACAGCCTCTCTACCCTAGGGTAGAGGTAAGGTCTGCGTACACACTACCCTCCCCAGACCCCACTAGTGGGATTATACTGGGTTGTTGTTGTTGTATCGATGAACTGGCCTTCTGATTTCCACTTAATGCTGCTGACTTTTTGAGTACAGTAGCTCGAAATTGTCTTCGGGTCATTCTTTGTCTTCTCTCATTTTTCAGTGTGGAGGGCTCGAGTACCTTTCAATTTGCGTTAACCATTATATATATGCAACGGGACCACCTTTCAGAAACATAGTGTGTCACCGGCAGAACTTTCTTTTCATCACATATTGTGCTCGTGGATCATATAATGCTTGGATGACCATGTGTCTATGATTCTTCTTTCTTTCTTCCTTTTTTCTGCCTTTGGATTCTTCTTTTCTTGTGGGACTTTCTGCCTGATGCTAGGTTCATGCTGACAGTTTCTGGTTTTCTATTTTGATAATGCATTTTTTCCTTGATGCCAGATTCATGCTGATGAGACTAAAAGTAGTCTTCAATTTGCAAGCAGGGCATTGCGGGTTACAAATTGTGTTCACGTGAATGAGGTTGGATATTTTACTGCATTCTGCACTTAATAATATTTTTTCATTACTTCAAACAATTTTCATATGGAATTCACGAAGTGCAAGTCTAATTCATGCACCAGAAAGCAAGTCATCACTCAATCTTTCTTTATGCCTCTTACTCATGTCTGCTGTTAGTCTGAGTTGCTTCTGGTTTGCACTTTCTTTTTACCTTTAATTATATGATGCCTGTTTTTATTGCATCTTAACCTATCTGTATTTGATGCCAGATACTGACTGATGCTGCGTTGCTCAAGCGTCAAAAGAAGGAGATTGAGGAGCTGCGATCAAAATTGCAGGTTATGCAAGCAGTCACGCCTGTGTTGTTATTTTGAAGTGGTTGCATTGATATGTTGACCAACCTATGTTTTTTAAACCATTGAAGGCATCACATTCAGAACATCCTGATGAAGAAATATTGAATCTTCGGAACACTTTACTGAAGGTTTGTGATGATTACTTCATAGTTGCTTTGGCAATTTTATGAGTCTCAAAGGTGTAAAATATTTAATAGAGTGAATTGGAGCGGGAACGAATTACGTTAGAGTTGGAGGAGGAAAAGAAAGCTCAAGTTGAAAGGGAGAAGAGGTTACAAGAGCAAGCCAAGAAAATTGAGAACTTGAGTTCTATGGTGCTATGCTCAAATAGGGATGAGGGTCATGATACCTATAAAAAGGTAATTTAGTGGATTTCAGTCTTTTCATTGCTTTACTTGCTTTTGAATCCCTCCTAGAAGCACTACTATTTAGGAATGTAATTTCAACAAGTTGGCAGTGCTTCACTGTGTGAAATTGATAAATACAATTCAATTTTTAACATATTGCTGGAACTTCACCTAATTTACTGTAGAGCAAAGACTTGTAAAAGCAACTAAATTATTTTTTTCAGTACAGAAGTCTTTTTTCCATCTCTTTTATCAGGTAACTAGTAAACTTGCCGCACTTCGCGCGGTTATTAAAGAACATTAGTAGATTTATAGAACAATTATTTTTTAGATTAGATATAAAATGAGAAGTTGATAGATTCTTTTAGAACTATATTTTTCGAACCATTCCTTAAATAGTATTATAAGCTATTAATAATGTAATTTATTTTGTTTTCATGCATTTTGTAAGTATTAGTGGTGGTTAGCAGTGCTAAATACGGGCCCAATCCAAAAACTAAAACAGAGAATTGAAGTTTAACGACATGTCCATCAGATCAGTTAGATCTTTATGATTTAATGCAAAATTTGAAGTTAGGCACACTGCGCAATGTATACTCCTTTGTCAATGACCTCTATCATACCACTCTTCAGAAAAATCCCACATAACAAAGGAATTAGTTTCAATAGCTTAAAAGTCCCACAAAAATGTCAGATTTTAATGGTTAGTAAAGGTGGTTATCAAGAAAGGAAAGTTATTTGCACAGTTAACATGCCGAAGCAGATTGTCTGATGGGCACAAAGTCCATTACGTTCTCTAACATAGAAATACTTGTGCAGACATGCTCATTCTTAAAATTTGAATAGTAATTAGGAACAATGAATCAGTAATGCAACGTCACGTTGCGTTAGCCTATCACGATAATGTATGCATTTCAACTTTCCCAAGGAGTGTCAATCCAAAATGCTATTAACAGAGCATGACATCCTTTAGTTAAGCAAATCATGTACCATAGTTACATTTTCCAAGCTGATACAGAAATAGAAAGGCATCATAAGTTAGTAAGTGTCCTGATGGCCAATAATTCCAATTTCATACCAACAAAACTAAATTTATATATTAGAACTACTCATAAAAAAGAAACACAAATCAAGTACATATATACGTAGAACAAAAAAGAAATAAGGAGAAGAGAGCATGAGTTGACTAATGCCTTCTTGATTCTATCTATCATTGTCTAACATTCTGTGGCTAACAGCTTTTAGAAGTAAAAGATGAAAAAAATCATTCTACAAGATATCAAATCACATGTTAATTTAATGAAATATTCTTCTTTATATAGAAATATTCCCCTCATTCTACATACTGTCATTCTACATGCTTTGAATGCTTTGAGTTGTCCTGTTTTCTCACGTGGTACTTAAACTGATACTATATTTTAAGATGCATAAATTTTCTTATACTAACACTTGCCATATATAAAACCCAGTATGACATAAATAGGTACCTGAGAAGGCGACACTTGCTGCCAATAACGTCAAATTTACCTCCTAACATGAAAATTAAAATGTAGAATCCATATTACATGATAGGCAAAATGAATCTCTCTAACAGTTGAAAGGCGTCACCAACAACAATAAAGCATTTTCCCTAAATGATTCAGAAAATAACAAAAACAAAAAGCAGATGAAAATAATACGTAAAGTATAAATGATGAACCAATAGAAGTTCCAAGAGTGTCTGTTATAGGCCCTTGTTTGGCCCTCGGCCACATCTCTGTCACAAAGGTATAAATAATCAAAATATAAGAGGGAATAGAGAATTAATTAACATGATAAAAAAGAATAAGTTAAGTCAGTGTTTCACCAAAGTAATTAAACACATTCAAAAGCAGTTGAAATCAGAAAGCCCAAATGGGTAGATTAGCTTTGCTCAGAATGTTGACCAAGTTAACCGAGATTTGATGTAGAGAGCGATTCCTGAAACCAGAAAGAAGAAATAAGTAATTCGATGGAGCAAATCAGTGAGACAAATTTGAACAACAAAGTTGCAAAATTTGACAGAGCAAGGCACATTAAACCAAAAAAGACAATGAATCAAATCTGCAAAAATAATCTGAACATCAAAAGACAGAGATGGAACTCTCATAAATGAAAAAGGGAGAAGGGAAAAGGAAAAAGGAGGATAAGAAGATGCATCAACAAAGAGGGAAGGTACTACCGATTGAAAATATGTACTCTTACTTTGATTTTCAATAGAAAGAAAAGTCATTCTCTATCAGCGAGAAGAAAGTTGTGTCAGCGGTTTGGAGAGAGGGTGGAGAAAAAGTCTGCATTGAGTAACATATAATATNTTGAAGTTAGGCACACTGCGCAATGTATACTCCTTTGTCAATGACCTCTATCATACCACTCTTCAGAAAAATCCCACATAACAAAGGAATTAGTTTCAATAGCTTAAAAGTCCCACAAAAATGTCAGATTTTAATGGTTAGTAAAGGTGGTTATCAAGAAAGGAAAGTTATTTGCACAGTTAACATGCCGAAGCAGATTGTCTGATGGGCACAAAGTCCATTACGTTCTCTAACATAGAAATACTTGTGCAGACATGCTCATTCTTAAAATTGGAATAGTAATTAGGAACAATGAATCAGTAATGCAACGTCACGTTGCGTTAGCCTATCACGATAATGTATGCATTTCAACTTTCCCAAGGAGTGTCAATCCAAAATGCTATTAACAGAGCATGACATCCTTTAGTTAAGCAAATCATGTACCATAGTTACATTTTCCAAGCTGATACAGAAATAGAAAGGCATCATAAGTTAGTAAGTGTCCTGATGGCCAATAATTCCAATTTCATACCAACAAAACTAAATTTATATATTAGAACTACTCATAAAAAAGAAACACAAATCAAGTACATATATACGTAGAACAAAAAAGAAATAAGGAGAAGAGAGCATGAGTTGACTAATGCCTTCTTGATTCTATCTATCATTGTCTAACATTCTGTGGCTAACAGCTTTTAGAAGTAAAAGATGAAAAAAATCATTCTACAAGATATCAAATCACATGTTAATTTAATGAAATATTCTTCTTTATATAGAAATATTCCCCTCATTCTACATACTGTCATTCTACATGCTTTGAATGCTTTGAGTTGTCCTGTTTTCTCACGTGGTACTTAAACTGATACTATATTTTAAGATGCATAAATTTTCTTATACTAACACTTGCCATATATAAAACCCAGTATGACATAAATAGGTACCTGAGAAGGCGACACTTGCTGCCAATAACGTCAAATTTACCTCCTAACATGAAAATTAAAATGTAGAATCCATATTACATGATAGGCAAAATGAATCTCTCTAACAGTTGAAAGGCGTCACCAACAACAATAAAGCATTTTCCCTAAATGATTCAGAAAATAACAAAAACAAAAAGCAGATGAAAATAATACGTAAAGTATAAATGATGAACCAATAGAAGTTCCAAGAGTGTCTGTTATAGGCCCTTGTTTGGCCCTCGGCCACATCTCTGTCACAAAGGTATAAATAATCAAAATATAAGAGGGAATAGAGAATTAATTAACATGATAAAAAAGAATAAGTTAAGTCAGTGTTTCACCAAAGTAATTAAACACATTCAAAAGCAGTTGAAATCAGAAAGCCCAAATGGGTAGATTAGCTTTGCTCAGAATGTTGACCAAGTTAACCGAGATTTGATGTAGAGAGCGATTCCTGAAACCAGAAAGAAGAAATAAGTAATTCGATGGAGCAAATCAGTGAGACAAATTTGAACAACAAAGTTGCAAAATTTGACAGAGCAAGGCACATTAAACCAAAAAAGACAATGAATCAAATCTGCAAAAATAATCTGAACATCAAAAGACAGAGATGGAACTCTCATAAATGAAAAAGGGAGAAGGGAAAAGGAAAAAGGAGGATAAGAAGATGCATCAACAAAGAGGGAAGGTACTACCGATTGAAAATATGTACTCTTACTCTGATTTTCAATAGAAAGAAAAGTCATTCTCTATCAGCGAGAAGAAAGTCGTGTCAGCGGTTTGGAGAGAGGGTGGAGAAAAAGTCTGCATTGAGTAACATATAATATTGGAAGGAAGTGACGGCCCTTTATTCTGGCAGTTACGGAGGCTTTAACATGCGGCTTTTGGAATCTTTATTACAACACCGAACCGGCGTAAAAAAGAGGAGAAATACCAGAAAAGGGAGAAAAGATATAAATAGAAATGCTGCTCATAGGTATTGCCACATCATTCTTTTAAGTCCCTCCTTTATATATATATATAGATTGGGTTCCTAGTTGTTTTTCTTTTACCTTCTATGATCCCTTGAATCCTAGATGTGATTTCCTTGGACGCTTTCTCTATTGTTTCTCGTTACTCCCTTGATTCTGTCTCCAGTCCAGTATTAGCAAATTGGAACTGATCCTCAATACAGTAAGTGATAGGAAATGAACATTAAGCCTAACTAAACTTCAAAAGCTAACTCATGAAGTGAGAATTGCCCAAAAACATATAAAGAGGCCAAATCACCAAATCACCTATCCACAACCAATACAAGAATTCTGACACCCCCGCACGTCCAGGCCTACCAACTGGAGTATGGACAACAAATCTGGGTCCAACATCGGGTACCAAGAATTGGGATGGGTGTGGTTCTTATATCAAGATAAGAATTGACCCTTGAACCTAACTCAATCTTAAAAGCTAGCTAATGAGGTGAGGATTGCCCAAGATGTAAGAATTCTGACATTAAGCTTTCTCGTTGCTCAAGAGCCTTACATTCTCTTTCAATCCTAATCACATGAATTTCCATTTCCTACATGCAACTCCAGATCAACAAGAGGTATCAGCCATATATACTCTTTTGCCCTCTTTCTCTAGCCTCACAAGTCTTGCCGTATTCTTTAATTACCCAACGCGGCCTTAGATTTTGACCAGATTTAATTGCAGCACCTGGTTTATTATGGTATAGCAAGTCCAAAGAACTCTTTTTGAAAAATTGATAAATCCTCGAGGCCAGTTAGTAGCACGATTCGAAGCTCGGTGGATAATGAGCCTGCACCTCTACTATTCTCCACTTAAACTGTTAGTCTGCTGTAGGATTGACACGCGTGGCTTGGGCCGCCTAACCCACACCTCATGTGCTATGCTTTTACCCTTGAATAAAAGCCCAACGGACTCAGTCTAGAGATTTTAAATTTTAAGGATCTTGGTTTAGATGATATAGCCTACTTTATTAATAATGTGTTATAAAGTAGTATATGCTCTTTTTTATCCCTTTTGGGGATAGGTAACTTGCAATTTTCATTCTTTAAGCTCTAAAAACCAATAGATTTGCCCTGAAACTAACTTGTCTACTGCTTCTGCTTAAATATTTGTGCAAACATATATTAGTTGGGAAGTTTTGTTATTTCAAAGCAATGTTTCAAAAATTGTCCCTTCCAAGGTGCCTCGCAAGGCGAGGTGAGGCCTGGTTACTGTAAGGCATCCAGGTCCAGGGCAAAAGTATGCAAGCGATACATCTTTTGTCACATGGAGTTCAACTTTTTATGGCATGCAACTTTTTCGTGCCGAAGCAAAAAAATAAATTTAACGTTTTAAGTTAGTATTTTATGCTTATTTTAGGAACCTGCAGTATATGCATTCATGGAATGCCCCAATAACCTCCATCAACTCCCTCTCACTATGCTCCGGCACTGCTGAAAAAAGGCCAATGTGAAGCCATCAGGTCCAGGAGTCTTGTCACCAGCACAACTCTCAACTGCCTCCTACACCTCCTCTTCCCCAATAGACCTCTCAAACCACTAACTATTTGGTTGATCACCCCCCACCCCCACCCCACCCCACCCACACACACACAAAACACCTCCTTATACAAGTGCTCATAAAACCCAAAATCACCCCTTTTTACCTCCTTCTCTCCCCATTTACCTCGAGAGACTCTATAAAGTTACTCCTGCGGTTTGCCACTGCTACCCTATGGAAAAACTTAGTGTTAGAATCCCTTTCTTTTAACCACAACGCCCTCAACTTTTGCCTCCATATACTCTCTTGTGCTATTGCTAACTCCCTCTTCACCTCCCCTTACGTGAGTCTGAGACCTTCCAGCTAGTTTCTGCAAAACAAAAATTTGAGCTCATTTGGGATTATTGTTTAAAGTATTGGCTTTGCTCTATGCTAAATTTTTTGGGTGAATCCAATAAATTATTAAGGATTCATAGTCCTTCCTTGGAAGAACGCCCAGGGGCATAACAAATTTTCTGTTTGAGGAGAAAATTCAAAATCTGCTACCAATTCCTAAAATAGGCCTCTTTGCATTTCTGGAAAAAATTGCTTATGTAATCTTAGTCAATGAAGGCAATACGACGTGCATCACTCATTAGCATTTGATTTGGTCTTCTACCCTTAGCTTTCTTTTATTTCCATTCTCTTGTGATTAATTTGATGTTATATCTTCTGCATTCTAGGATAAACGGCGGTATACATGCTGCCCAACTAACGTTTCAAGGGAGGCTTTGAAGGAGGTGAGATTTGATTTCCGTTGGTAGCATTACCATACATTATCTTTTGTTGTGTAAATAGGAGCAGTAGATTATTATTGACCATATTTGTGCAATGCTGCACCACAAGATGCATTTTATTAGTACTATGAATCTGCATCAATAGTGTTCTTGGTGTATGAATCGACTGCCTCAGAGTACTTGAGAAATTTGTTGCTAATTTGTGTTTAAGTGCATCAGTTAGATAAGTTGGTTTTAATGGTCATCATATTGTTAGGACACCGTGCATAAACTCATTAAGGATGATTGACACTCAATGCAAAGGGATGTTTTAATGCTCTATCAACTGCAGTGTTTATTCAGAAAGCTCGCTTGAATCTATACTAGTTTCAGTGAAAGTACTTGAGCATACAAGTCAATGAGATTCGAGAAAACTAAAAAGTAAGCCAACTATTATGTATTAAACATTTATAATAATTGATTGGGATAATTTCACAGACTTCCCTAAGGTTTCGCTTCGTAGTACTAACCTGCTTAAGCTTACCTCCCTTTTCTCTAACTTTTTTATAACAATTCTTGACATATTTATCGCTATTAAACTGTTCTAATTAATTAATTTTATAGAATATCTTCTTTATCACATTCTTTAATGATAAAAATGCAAGCCAAGTATGATGAAATAATAACTGATACGGATAATTTCAGGGCTCTCCCTCTAAGTTTCTCTTCTTAACACTAACCTTGTGGTTTACGATATTATGCTTACCTATCTTGTTTTGATTTTTTGTAATTATTTTTTGACATATTTATCCTTATGTAAAATAGTTGCAATATGACTAAGTTTTCTCTTTTCTGATATTAAAGTGTTCTAATTAATTAGTTTATAAAATATCTTCTTTATGCGGATTTTAAGAAGAAGAAAAAGGTTCATATATTTCTGTGTGTGTTTACATCCCATGAGCAAGAGAATATATACAAAGCTCCTAATGCTAATTAAGGAAATAAAATAAACCTATACTATTATTCCAACTATCAAATCAAATCAAATAAAAACCAGATCTCTTAAATATAATCAAATCTCATGAAATCATGTTAATCAACACTCCTAAATCAACCTCAATTCCCAAGAAGTACTGCAATTTTCCTAGATCCTTGATCTCAAATTCATGTGCCAACAACTTCTTCAATGAGGCCATCTCCTCTTTGTCATCTCCTGTCATTACTATGTCATCAACATAAACTATGAGAAAAGTGAGTTTACTCGTTTGATGTCTTATGAAGAGGGTGTGATCAACATTGCTTTGTTAGTAACCGAAGGAGGTCATTGGTTTGCTGAATCTGTCAAACTAAGATCTAGAGGATTGTTTCAGTTTGTACAAGGCTTTCTTCAATCTGCATAGCTTTCCTTGACTCTGTGCATTTTCAAATCCAGGAGGAATCTTCATATACACCTCTTCTTCTAAGTCTCCATAAAAAAATTCATTCTTCACATCAAATCGTTGCAAGTTCCAATCAAGATTAGTTGCACAAGACAAAAGAATTCTAATAGTATTTATCTTAGCAACATGGACAAATGTCTTGAGTGAATCCCTTATCCACCAATCTTGAAATAATACCCTAACCCTCGGCTATATAGTACCACGTCTGATCTCCCAATGTGCGGTGCACAAATTTTCAAGTACTGCCGCACATTTTCAAGTTCTGCGGTCGCACAATTTGAGTGCGGCCGCACTTCACTGTGACAACTTACCAGGCTTCAGTAAAATGCCTTTAGCTTTCTGTACAAATGTCAAAATGATTTGTGCTATAGCTTTCTGGAAATTAAATTCAAAGGGCTACAACTTTTGATTTTGAATCATCTCCAAATTCGTTGTGGATTAAAAGATATAAGCATCCGAATTCGGACCATCGAACCTGCAGAAACCCTGAAGTGCGGCCACGGGCAGAATTGTGCGGGCCGCACTTTTGCTCTTCGGTCCACACTCTTCCTCTGCGGTCCGCACTTTTTCCCCTGCCTCAGCACTCAAAAATGTGCCCCTGCACTTCCAAAAGTTCCAGAACAACATCAGAGTGTCGAAATTCCCGGACTCGCTCAAAACTCACCCCGAAACTCATTCGAGCCACTCGGGGCCCGTCCGAATGTACCAACAAGCACTATAACACGATATGAACTTAGTAAGGCCCTTAAATCACATCAAACAATATCAAAAACACAAATCGCACTCCAATTCAAGCCTATTAAAACTAAGGAAATTCCAGCTTCTACAATCGATGCCGAAACATATCAAATCAAGTCCGATTGACCTCAAATTTTTGCACACAAGACATAAATGACATAATGGAGGTATTCAATTTTTCATAATCGTATTCCGGCACCGATATCAAAAAGTCAACTCCCCGATCAAACTTCCAAACTTAAATTTGAATGTTAGCCATTTCAAGCCAAATTTAACTACGGACTTCTAAATAATTTTACGGACATGCTCCTAAGTCCAAAATCACCATACGGAGCTGTTGTAATCATCAAAATTCTATTTCGGAGTCGTTTGCTCAAAAGTCAACTCTGCGGCCAACTCTTTTCTTTTAAGCTTCTTACATAAGAATTGTTCTTTCAATTTAATTCCGAATCATCCGAAAATCAAACTCGATCACACACGCAAATCAAAATACACATCACAAAGATGCTCGTGACCTTAAGTCGTTGAACGAGATGCTAATTATTAGAACGACAAGTCGGGTCGTTACATTCTCCCCCTCTTAAACATATGTTCATCCTCGAACGTGCCAAGAATTATTCTGAGGATATTAAATTACTGAGTGTATTCTTATACATATACTCGTAGGTGATTCTACGTCACCGCAAATTTAAAATACTCCAACAACACCATCTCAGTTGCGATTATCTCTTTTATCAACATTTATAAATTTTGAAAATTAATTTCTAACACTCCAAACATTTTCAAAAGGCCTGTTTTTCACATCAACACATAGTATTAGTTTCAACCGACTGTAGCAACTCCTGCCTACGCACCCATCATATGTATGACCATAACTACATCTCTGGTCATAACAGTTATTCATAATTAATTCCAGCATCCTCAATTAACCTCATATTAATCAAACCCTCGTATCAAATTTTCGCAATACTGACAGCAATTTACCCAAATTAACGAGTCATATTTAACGCCACCTGGGCACTCGCATCGTGGGGCTAAAACTTCAATATTTACAACACAATTATGGCTAAATATGCACAGAAACACATAAAAGAATTATCAAATAAGCCTAACAGCATGACTCCCTATCAGTACTATAGTACAATTTAATTTCACAAAGGGAGAATTTACACCCATAAATTTTTCATCACAAGGACGCCGTCCTTATATAACTTCCATCGCGGATTGTAGCCCAATTTAAACATTTTACACTATATAAAAATGCGAGGATCTCGTCCTCAACTCCGAATCACAAGTATTTTGCACATTGTGCCAACCGAAATTTTCAATTTCCTCTCTTTATTCATTTCAATAAATTTCGTAAATAATTTTCACAACACATAATGAACTCCCATTCCAATAGGGCATATAATTCATAAAATTGAAAATTATCAAATAAGCCTAACATGCATGACTCCCTATCAGTACTATAGTACAATTTAAATTTCATAAAGGGAGAATTTACACTCATAAAGTTTTCACCACAAGGACCTCGTCCTTATATAAATTCCACCGCGGCTTGTAGCCAGTTTAAATATTTCACACCATATAAAAATGTGAGGATCTCGTCCTCAACTCCGAGTCACAAGTATTTTGCACTATTGTGCCAACCGAAATTTTCAATTTTCTCTCTTTATTCTTTTCAATAAATTTCGTAAATAATTTTCACAACACATAATGAACCCCCATTCCAATAGGGCATATAATTCATAAAATTGAAATCAATTATTTCGAAATCACATCAAAACCCACTGTAGAGAGTATTAGAAAGTCACTTTTGGACTTATAGTCCTCAATGGTGTACAAAATAAAAATGATAGACACGGACTAACATCGTCAAATCTCCCAACATGGATAAACACATAAGTGGGTCACAAAATTACGAAGCTCATCCATAAGCGAAGCATAATAGGAGGACTTGCCTCAATATTCAGAACCGAATCAAATTAAGGAGAAATATCCCTTTATAACGAATCGGGATCATACCTATAACGACACCACCTGGTGTAGTGGCCTCCGCCATACCATATCAAATATATAAACGGGTTGGGCCTCCCACTTTAGGGCGCCCTCTACCTGCATGTCCTTCACCCCTAACTGGCTGTGCATGTGGGGTAGTAGCTGTACAGGGGCCCATAGCCTGAGTGTTCTGATAAAATCCACCCCTCCCAAGTCTGGAACAATCTCTCATGGTGTGCCTAGTATCACCACACTCACAACAACCCCTCCGAGGTCGCGGTTGCTCGTATTGAGTCTGTGCCAGATAACTGGAATAACCATTATAAGAATTCTGTGTCGGTGGTATACTATAAGAGCTTACTAGAGCACCCTGAGTAATCTGATGTGCAGACTGAGCTGGCTGACTGCTCGAGCCTCCGCCATAATGGGTCATAGCTGAAGAGAAAAATCCATTGAACCCTCCAGAGCTTCGAGAACTCTTGGCCTCCTTAAACTCCCTTTCTTCACCTAGAACACCCTCAATCCTCCTCGCAATCTCCACTACTTGTTGAAATGGAGTATCAGTTTGTAACTCTCGAGCCATGCATATTTTAAGATCATAATCGAACCCCTCAATGAATCTGCGGACTAGCTCTCTGACTGTAGGAACCAAGATAGGAGCATGACAGGCTAACTCATTGAACCTGATAGCATATTCTGACACTGTCATAGTTCCCTGGCGCAACCGTTCAAACTCTGTGCGCCACGCATCTCAGAGAGTCTGGGGAACAAACTCTTTCAAAAACATTTCCGAAAATTGAGCCCAAGTTGGTGGTGTTGCATCGGCTGGTCTACCTTCTTCATAAATTTGCCACCACTGATATGCTGTGCCTGACAGCTGAAAAATAGTAAACGCAACTCCGCTTACTTCCATAATACCCATGGTATGGAGAATACCAGTGACACTTTTCTAGAAATCCTTGGGCATCCTCTGAAGTTGTGCCATTGAAAGTAGGTGGACTATACCTTTTAAACCTCTCAAGTCTCTTTTGTTCTTCTTCTGATACCTCTGGCTTGACCTCAGGTTGAACCGGAATAACAGGTTGTACCGGTACTATATCCGGAACCTGACCAATGGGAACTCGCTGCTCTGGAGTACGGACGGTAGGATTCTGAGTTGCTGCCCAATCTGTGCAATATTTGGTGCAACAGAGATCAATCCCGCCTGAGTTAATATACCAAACATATTCAAGAACTGTGCTAAAGTCTCCTGAAGTACGGGGGTAACAACAGGTGCTTCCGGTACCTGTCCCCCAACTGGAGCTACTGGCGGCTCCTCAACTGCTGCTCTAACAGGTGATCTAGATGCGACACGTGCCCTTCCTCGGCCTCTATTCCTTCCTCTACCTCGGCCCCGGCCTCTTGCGGCCCTAGCAGTATGCGCGGGTGCCTGCTCCGTTGACCCGATAGTATGTGTCCTCACCATTTGTGAGAGAATAGGGATACAAAGGCTCAAATTCCAAAATCAACAAATCCGCACGATAGGAATGAAAGAAGTGGAAATTTTCTAACAGTTCGGTAACCTCTCGAAGATAAGTACAAACGTCTCTGTACCGATCATCAAGACTCTACTAGACTCGTAGAACCTATGAACCTAGAGCTCTGATACCAACTTCTCACGGCCCAAAATTCCACCACAGGCATCGTGATGACACTTAGTCTTTAAGATTAGGTAAGTCGATTATAATTACAATTAAAACCATTTTTTTATAATCGAAACGAACAACATAAATAATTATAGCACCTTCCCAAGACTGGTAATATTGAGTCACGAACTCTAACTGCATACATGCAATGATCTCAAAGATCGAATATACAATACTGTTCGAATAAGAGTTGATAGTACAATTAAATAAAAAGACTCCAAGGGACTGCGACGACCAAGCAGCTCTACCTTGAATCCTTGTGATCAACACACTAACTCTGCTCGAGTCCGATATCTCTAATACCTGGCTCTGCACAAAAATGTGCAGAAGTGTAGTATGAGTACACCATAGTCGGTACCCAGTAATTATCAAGACTAACCTCGGTGAAGTAGTGACGAAGTACAGTCAAGACACTCACTAGTCAAATAATCTGTGCAATATAGCAGTACACAATAGTACTGAAAAACAACTAGCAATGATAACAACAAAATCAACCAGTGATATAACAGCAAGGCAACAAAAACATCATAATTATTGCTCAGACAAATAAGAAACACAAGTACAACCAATTAATCAAGTCCTTCAAATATAAATTCTTCACATATTATTCATTATGATAAATATCTTTCGAATATACTTCTTTTGAATAAATATATTTCGAATAAACTTCTTTTAAATAAATATATTTTTAAGTAAAAGTCACAATGTGACACCTCATTTCACAATCATAAAACTTACGGGTTCCAGCCCACTTTCATATTTTTCACGGCATCTCGGGCCCATATTTCTATCACAACCACATGGACAACTCACGTGTCAATAATAAAATCATCATACTTTCCCCAGCACCTCATACCCATATTATTTTCATAACCGCACGGACAACTCACGTACCAAAATATTAATATATATAAGATCCGCATGATCAATTTGTTTTCAATAAAGTAAGTTTATAATTTTTAAACCAAGTAAGAAATCATCAAAAAAATGAGTTTATTTTTGAACTCGTTTGGGTGAAGGAAATGACATTTCAATTAAAATGAAGCATCCGACGACTACTAATTTGTATGTAAAATTTATTAAATTAGAACATAATAGCAATTTTCTTTTATTCGAAACAACTCAAATCTCGAAAACCAGTACAAACCATAAACACAAATCCTTAGAGTCTTGTACAAAGAGCCAAAGCCAACACAATACAACAAGAAATACAAAACACATAATAAAATCAAATAATACATCACGGAAGAACACAAGAATTTACATATCATGGAAAAACAATATAACCAAAGGCAAATGCAATAATAGAAAAATATCAACAAAGGGCACTCCCGAGGTACCGCCTCGTAGTCCCAAATCATAAATAAATAACAACAACAATGCTCCCAGGCCATCACAAGTCATCAAAAATGAATCAGACATAGCCCACTTTGTCTCTCCACGTGCGCAGTGATAAAGTAAATGCCCGCCTTGTCTCGCCGTAGGCGCATAATAATATTTTTACCTTGTCTCGCCACATGCGCAAACCCACATATATAGCCCGCCTTGTCACGTCGCATATGCATATATCAGTAGTATAGAAACCTCGTGCAAACACCCGAACAATTCTCCCAACAATATCATGTGTCAATATCACAACATATCACAAATTGCACATCGAGTGCTCAAATATTAAAACATATCGCAAATTTCACCTCAAGTGCTCAAATATTTCAACTTGCCACTGAAATCAACAATACATCATCTTCCACAATAAGGAGCCCATGGCTCGATCATAATGTGCACAAAATCTTAACAAACATATCCGGGAGCGAACAACTCAACAAAATAGTATTTTACAATTTAACATTTTGCCTCAAATATCATTTACGACCTTTATAACTCAATATCAATTGCAACAACATGAACTGGAAAGTAATTCATAAAGGAACAATGCCTTCTTTAATCTAATGTTTTGGCAAATAGATTAATGCCTCCTTTTAAACTTACATAATAAATTATTTGCAAATGAATAATCTATAGTAAAATTATTTTCAGGAAATATCAACTCAAGAAAAATACGGGATTCACATAAAAATCAAAATGGTAATCACACCAAATTATCATATAAAAACAAATTTAACAAACAAGGATTTATGCATGACAAATAAAGGATTTACTATGTTCCAACAATTTTTCAATTTAATATATAAGGGCGTCTATGAATTTCAACCAATATAATTTGCACATATAAATCAAGTACATACTCGTCACCTCGCGTACATGGTTTCAATTACACAATTTTCGATATTACAAAATCGCCTTCTTGCTTGAATTGACCTCCGGACCGCTCAAATCTATCCAAATTAATAGTAACACTTCATTCAAATTCATTGGAAATAATTCCGGATAATAAAACGTCGACTTAGAAATTTATCCTAAAAACGTCAACAAAAGTCAACGCGGGGCTTGACTATCAGAACCCGATATAATTTTCATAAAATCCGAACACTCATTCCGATACGAGTTTAACCATACCAATTTTATCCAATTCCGATAACACCTCGACCTCCAAATCTTAAATCTTTGTTTTTAAAAGATTTTGCCAAAATCTTGATTTCTTCCATAAAAATCTGAATTAAACGATGAATATAATCACATATTCATGAAATATAAATACTTTAGGATATAGAACACTTATTCCAATCCATATAGTGAAAATCGCCTAAAATATCGCTTCAATCCGAGCTTCATAGCTCCTGCCCAGATATTTACTCTTCGCGATCGTGGAAAATGCTTCGCGATCACGGAAAATTCTTCGTGATCGCGGAAAATGCTTCGCGATCGCAGAGCACAACTTTTCTCAGCCCAAAATTTGCCTTTCGCAATCGCGAAGAACAAGTGCACAGCTCTTCCACATAGCCTCTAGTTTAATAGTCATAACATTTTGTACAAAAGTCCAAATTGTAAATGGTTTAAATTTCTGAAAACTAAACACCAAGGGCTACAACTGTAGTGTTTTTCTCATCTCCCAGTTTCTTATAGATTTCTAGATATAAGCTGCCAAAGTTAGCCCTGTGCAACACAAATGTCTTCGTAGCGATTTCCAAACTCTTCCCAGACAGCCTGTAGTATATCCACCATAACTTTTTGTACCGTATTCCAAATGCAAAATATTTTGATTTTTCTGAAAACTAGACACAAAGGGCTACGACTTTTATTTTTGGATCATCTCCAAATTCCTTATAGTTTGCGAGATATAAGCTTCCAAATCGGGTCAGTGCAACAGGATTTTCCTCTACGCGATGGCGAAAAGGCTTCCGCGATCGCGATTCACACAGCAAAATTGCTCTTAGCGATCGCGGCCTTTTGTCCGCGATCGCGATGCATACCTCTGTGGCCGAAAACCAACAACTAAAAATGGCCTAGAAATTGTCTGAAACCACCCCGAAACTCACCCGAGCCACTCGGGAACCTGTCCGAACATACCAACAAGTCTCAAAACATATTATGGACTTAGTCGAAACCTCCAATCACATCAAACAACTCTAAAACCACGAATCATACCCCAATTCAAGCTTAATGAAACTAAAAAATTTCAACTTCTACATTCGACTCTGAAATCTATCAAATCAAGTCTGATTGACCTCAAAGTTTGCACACAAGTTATAAATGACATAACAGACCTATGAAAATTTACATAACTGGATTCTGACCCCGATATCAAAAAGTCAACTCCCCGGTCAAACTTCCAACTTAAACTTTCTATTTTCGTAATTTCAAGCCTAATTCCACTACGAACTTCCAAATAATTTTTTGGACACTCTCCTAAGTCCAAAATCACCATACTGAGCTATTGGAATCATCATAATTTGAATCAGAGGTCGTTTACACATAAGTCAAATCTCCAATCAACTCTTTTAATTTAAGCTTCAAAAATGAGAATTGTTCTTTAAATTAAATTCTGAATCTTTCGAAAATCAAATTCGACCACACTCGCGGGTCATAATATATATTAAGAAGTTGTTCGTGACCTTAAGTCACTGAACGGGCGTTAATTCCTAAAACAACAAGTCGGGTCGTTACAACAGAGGGCCTCGGGTGAGTTTCGGATGGTTCACAGATCAAAAGTTGGACTTAAACTGCTGCTGTAATTTTTCTGCTGGAAATTCGAGGGTAGAAATCGAAGCCACGATCGAGCCCAGGATCGAGGGCCATGATCGACGTCGTGATAGAGGCGGGATCGAGGGCAGCCTGGATAGAACTTTAAGTTATAAAGCAGGGGACTTCGTCCCATTTTCCATTATTGACAAATTAAAGCTTGGGAAAAGGCGATTTTTGAGAGATTTTCAAGGAAAAATATTGGGATAAGTGATTCTAACTCGGATTTGGTCAATATACACGAATATATCATTGTTTTCACCATTTAATTAGTGTTTTAAGATTGTAATTTGGGAAAATTTTAGAAATCTGATATAAACAAATTTTTGAGATTTCGGTGTCGATACAAAGTCGGATTTGAGTGAAACTAGTATGGTTGGACTCGTAATTGAGTGAGTTATCGGAATTTGTGAGTTTCGCCATATTCCTAGATTCGAGCCATTCATAGTTGGATAATCGAGGAAAAAGTCTATTAGTGGATTAAAGTGGAGCAAGTCGAGGTAAGTTACTTGTCTAACCTTGTGTGGGGGTAATTTCCCCTAGGATTGGTATAGATGTGGTAATTATAATGTGATGAAAGTCATGTACACGAGGTGATGAGTATGTACACAGGCTAAATGTGGAAGATTATATCTTTAAAGTTTTGTAGATCACTGTTTCAAATTAATTAAATTATTTTATCTTGTATATTCTTCATCATTGATCTAATTTTTATACTTTAAACTTGCTTAACCTTTTCCTGCTAATTGTTTTACCTGTTTAGTTGAAACTTGGTTTCTTTGATTCTGTGTATTATTTGAAGGTTGAATTTCTTAAACTTAAATATTATTAATACGATGTATTTGATATTATAAATTTGGTACGGAGGCAACGTATTAAGAATTTTGAAATATTATGTTTGTTGAGTTATTTATTCCCGAATATTTTGTGAGCTTTTTGTACTTATTGTGATTGAGCCGTGAGCTCCCTATTGTGGAAAAATATTGTTGATATTGTTTCTTTTGGCAAATTGAAATATTTGAGCACTTGAGGTGTAGATTGTGATATATTACGATATTGATACGCATGTGGTGGTATAAGGGCTGAGTGTTAAAACGCATGCGGTGAAATAAGGATGTCTTGATACGCGTGGCTAGTAGGGGAACTACTAGAAGTCATGCAGTATGATAAGGGTAGCTAAAATACGAGATGCTATTTCAAAAAAAATATTTTCTTTAAAATTAAATATGAAGGCTCCCGCGTTGATATAAGAAAATGAGCTGTTGTGAATTTATTTATGATTTGGGACTACGAGGCGGTATCTCGGGAGTGCCCTTGTTGATATTTATTTATGGCCGCAGTTGCCTTTGATTATTGTCGTGATTTTTCTTAAAGTTGTAAATTTTTGTTTTCTTTCCACGAGGTATTATTTGTCCTTATTCTGTGCAATTTAATGGTGACATACTACTTACTTGATTAACTTCCATTGTCATTTATTGTTAAGCATGTCACCATATCTTTTATTATTCTAGTAGGGCCTGACCTGACCTCGTCACTACTCTACCGAGGTTAGGCTTGGAACTTACTGGGTACGTACTCATACTACGCTTCTGCACATTATTTTGTGCAGATCCAGGTACATCCTACCAGTCCATACATCAGTGAGATGCCCGTGTACGGAGACTTCGAGGTATATCTGTCAGCGTCCGCATACCCCAGAGTCCCCTTCTATCCTTGTTATGTTGTTTCCTTATTTTCTTTAGACTCTGATATATAGAGACATTGAGGATAAATTTTTAGAAGCATGTAGCTTATTGCTACCGGATTTTGGAAGTTATAATTATATGAGTTTGCAAATTTATTTAATTAATATTTCTATTGTTATTCCGCATTGATAGGCTTACCTAGTCTTGGAGACTAGGTGACATCACGACATCCTACGGAGGTAAATTTGGGATCGTGACAAGTTGGTATCAGATCTCTAGGTTCATAGGTGTTATGAGTCACAAACAGGTTTAGTAGAGTCTCGTGGATCGATACGGAGACGTCCGTACTTATCTTTGGAGGCTATGGAACTGTTACGAAAATATTCACTTCTTTGATTCCTTATCGTACGCATTTATTGACTTCAAAAATTTAAACCATTATATTTCTGTTCTCTCACAGATAGTGAGGACACGCATAATTGGATCCGATGATCAGACACTTGTGCCCCCTGTTGGAGCCGCAAGAGGCCGGGGCCGGGGCAGCGGTCGAGCCAGAGGCCGAGGAAGACCACATGGTGCAGCTAGAGCACCCGCACGAGCTGCTGCAGAGGAACCACAAGTAGCACCAATTGGAGAACATGCACGTGAGACGTCTGTTACCACTCCTGCACTTCAGGAGACTCTTGCCCAGCTTTTGAGCATGTTTGGAACTCTAGCTCAGGGAAGGCTAATTCCTCTTGCTCCTGCCACATCTCAGGCTGGGGGAGGAGCACAGACTCCTGCCGCTCCTACCCCAGAGACACGGGCCCAAGTTGACCATGCCCCAAAGGTTATACCAGTGCAACCAGTTATCCCAGTTCGGCCCGAGGTTAGGGCAACAATTTCAGAGGGGGAGCAGCTCAGGCTCGAGAGGTATAAAAAGTACCACCCTCCCATATTCAGCGGTTCAGCTTCAGAGGATGCTCAGGGTTTTCTTGAGGAATGTCACTGTATCCTCCGTACCATGGGTATTGTGGATTCTGGTGGGGTTTCTTTCACGACATTCCAGCTTAGAGGAGCGGCCTGCCAGTGGTGGTGAGCATATGAGTTGGATAGTCCGGCTGAGGCAGCTTCATTTACTTGGACTCAATTCTCAGATATATTCTTGAGGGACTATGTTCCTCAGAGTCTTAGAGATGTATGGTGCATAGAGTTTGAGCATCTGCGCCAGGATTCTATAACCGTGTCAGAATATGCGGTCTGATTCAGTGATTTGGCTAGACATGCACTAGCTTTGGTTACTACTGTTCGAGAGCGGGTCCGCCAATTTATTGAGGGGCTCCACCCTAGTATCAGATTCAATATGGCTCAAGAACGGGAGATGGACATCACATACCAACATGTGGTGTCAATTCCTAGGAGATTGGAGGGCTTGTGGACTCGGGAGAGAGAAGAGAGGGAAACTAAGAGACCCCGAGATTCTGGCACATATAATAATTCCCGTGCCCCGACTGCAGCCCGTCATGGTAGAGGTTATGAGAGCCGTCATATTCATTTAGCACTTCCAGCTTCTAGTGGTATTCCGGCTACTCCTAGATCTTAGGTTCCATATTATGCACCGTCAGTGTCTTCTGTACCTCCTGTACGGGGTGCCTTCAGCAGGCAGTCTAGTCGATCAGGCCCGAGCCAGTCCTAGCAGCCATGTCCTCCCAGGGATTTTTTTAAGTGTGGTGACACTCGTCATATTATGAAGGATTGCCCTATACTTAATAGGGGTGCACCTCCACATATTTCTCAGGCCCCACCTATTCCACAGGGCCCTCAGGCTTCTCAAGCCATGATTACTGAACCAGTTTCCACTCCACCGGCACAGCTAGCTAGAGGTGGAGGTCGAACAGGTAGAGGTTGCCCGAGAGGGGGAGGTCATGCCAGATATTATGCCCTTCCTTCTAGGACAGAGGTCGTTGCATCCGATTCTGTTACCACATGTATTATTCTGGTCTGTCATAGAGATGCATTAGTTTTATTTTATCCAAGCTCCACTTATTCTTATGTGTTATCTTATTTTGCCCCGTATTTGGGCGTATCCCGCGATTCCTTGAGTTCTTCTGTTTATGTATCTACACTCGTGGGTGAATTTATTATTGTGGACCATGTGTATCGGCCATGTTTATTTGTTATCAGTGGTTTTGAGAACAGAGCTGATTTATTATTGCTTAGTATGGTGGATTTCGATATTATTCTGGGCATGGACTGGTTGTCGCCCTATCACGTTATTCTTGATTGTTACTCTAAGACGGTGACGTTGGCTATGCCAGGTCTACCGCGGCTAGAGTGGAGAGGTACCTCATATTATATTCCTAGCAGGGTTGTTTCATTTCTTAAGGCTCGACGAATGGTTGAGAAGGGGTGTGATGCGTATCTGGCCTATGTGAGAGATGTTAGTATTGATACTCCTACCATGGAGTCAGTTCTTATAGTAAGGGATTTTCCTTATGTATTTCCAGCAGATCTTCCGGGTATGCCACCCGACAGAGATATTGACTTCAGCATTGATTTGTTGTCGGGCACTCAGCCTATTTCTATTCCACTATATCATATGGCCCCAGCAGAGTTGAAAGAATTAAAAGAACAGTTACAGGAGTTGCTTGATAAGGGTTTCATTCGGCCTAGTGTATCGCCTTGGGGTGCTCATGTCTTATTTGTGAAGACGAAGGATGGTTCTATGCGAATGTGTATTGATTACCGTCAGTTGAACAAGGTTACAGACTTACAGTGAAGAACAAGTATACATTGCCATGTATTGATGACCTATTTGATCAGCTTCAGGGTGCGAAAGTGTTCTCTAAGATCGACTTGTGTTCAAGCTATCATCAGTTGAAGATTCGAGAGCCAGATATCCCGAAAACTTCTATTAGGACCCAATATGGTCATTATGAGTTTCTTGTAATATCATTTGGGCTAACAAACGCCCCAGCAACATTTATGCATTTGATGAATAGTGTATTCCAGCCTTATCTTGACTCCTATGTCATTGTATTTATTGATAACATTCTGGTGTATTCCCGGAGTCAGGAGGATCATGAGCATCCCTTGAGAACTGTGCTTCAGACTTTGAGAGAAAAGAAGTTATATGCAAAAATTTTAAAGTGTAAATTCTGGCTTGATTCAGTGGGATTTTTGGGTTATATAGTATCATGCGAAGGGATCAAGGTGGATCCGAAGAAGATTGAAGCAGTGCAGAGTTGGTCCAGACCGTCCTCAGCTACGGAGATCTGGAGTTTTCTTGGTTTGGCAGGGTATTATCGCTAATTTGTAGAGGGTTTATCTTCTATTGTTGCACCTATGACCAAATTAACCCAGAAAGGTGCTCCGTTCATGTGGACTGAGGAATGTGATGAGAGCTTCCAAAAGCTCAAGACAATTTTTACTACAGTCCCAGTATTGGTATTGCCTACAGTTCAGGGTCTTATACTGTGTATTGTGATGCGTCGCGTATTGGTCTCGGCGCAGTATTGATACAAGACAGTAGGGTGATTGCCTATGCGTCCAGACAGTTAAAGGTGCAGGAGAAGAATTATCCTGTCCACGACCTTGAGTTAGCAGCTATTGTTCATGCCTTGATGATTTGGCGACGTTATTTGTACGATGTTCATTGTGAGGTTTATACCGATCACCGGTGTTTACAGCATTTGTTTAAGCAGAAAGATATTAATTTGCGGCAACAGAGGTGGTTGGAGTTACTTAAGGATTATGATATCACCATTCTCTATCATCCCGGGAAGGCCAATGTAATGGTTGACGCCTTGAGTCGTAAGACTGAGAGTTTGGGCAGCTTAGCATATTTACCGGCAGCAGAGAGGCCTTTAGCCTTGGACGTTCAGGGCTTGGCCAATCAGTTTGTTAGACTGGATGTTTCCAAGCCGAGCCGAGTTTTGGCTTGTGCAGTTTCTCAGTCTTCTCTTTACGATCGTATCAGGGAATGTCAATATGATGACCCTCATGTGCTTGTCCTTAAGGACACAGCTCAGCACGGTGATGCCAAAAAAGTCACTATTGGAGATAATAGCGTATTACGAATGCAGGGCAGACTATGTGTGTCTAACGTAGATGGTTTGCGCGAGTTGATTCTCCAGGAAGCTCACAGTTCACGGTACTACATTCATCCGGGTGATACAAAGATGTATCAGGATTTGAGACAACACTATTGGTGGAGGCGGATGAAGAAAGATATAGTGGAATATGTAGCTTGGTGCCTAGATTGCCAGCAGCTGATGTATGAGATCAGCGGACAGGTGGGTTCAGAAGTTAGAGATTCTGGAGTGGAAATGGGAGCGGATCACTATGGATTTTGTTGTTGGACTCCCACGGACTCAGCAGAGGTTTGATGCAGTCTGGGTGATTGTGGATAGGCTGACCTTGTCAGCTCATTTCATTCCTGTAGTTACTACTTACTCTTCGGAATAGCTGGCTCAAGTCTATATTTGCGAGATTGTCAAACTTCATGGTGTACTGGTATCTATTATCTCTGACCGGGGTACGTAGTTTACATCACAGTTTTGGAGGGCAATACAGCGTAAGTTGGGTACTCGGGTAGAGTTGAGTACATCATTTCACCCTCAGACGAACGGGAAGTCCGAACGCACTATTCAGATACTGGAGGATATGCTTTGTGCGTGTGTGATAGATTTTGGGGGTGCTTGGGACCAGTTCTTACCACTTGCAGAGTTTGCTTACAACAACAATTACCAGTCGAGCATTCAGATGGTTCTGTATGTGGATTTGTATTGTAGGCGGTGCCGGTCTCTAATGGTTTCGATCGAACCAGACAAGGCTAGGTTATTGGGCACAGAATTGGTTCAGGATGACTTGGAAAAGGTTAATTTGATTCAGGATCGACTCAGTACATCCCAATCTAGACAAAAACATTATGCGGATCGGAAGATTCGTGATGTTGCATTCATGGTTGGTGAGCGGGTCTTGCTCCGGGTTTCACCTATGAAGGGTGTTATGAGGTTCGGGAAGAAGGGCAAGTTGAGCCATAGATATTTTGGGCCTTTTGAGATTCTTGAGAGAGTTGGAGAGGTGGCTTACAGACTTGCACTACCTCCTAGTCTATCTGCAGTACATCCAGTGTTCCATGTTTCCATGCTCTGGAAGTATCATGGTGATCTATCGCATGTGTTAGACTTCAGTTCCATTCAGTTAGACAAGGATCTATCTTATGTTGAGGAACCAGTGGCTATATTGGACAAGCAGGTTCGAAAGTTGAGGTCAAAGAACATTGCTTCTGTGAATGTTCAATGGAGGGGTCATCCGGTCGAGGAGGTGACTTGGAAGACCGAACATGATACGCATAGCCGTTATCCTCTTCTTTTCACCACTTTAGGTATGTCTCTATGCTCATTCGAGGACGAACGATTGTTTTAAGAGGAGGAGGATGTAACGACCCGGCTAGTCGTTTTAAAAGTTGTAGCCACATTCCCCTATTTACTGCTCATTCTGTGCTTTATAACTGTTATATAACTTGCGGGTGTCGTCGGTTCAAGTACGGAGAGAATTTAGAATGAATTAGAACACTTAATTCCAAAGTTTAAAACTTAAGTTGAAAAGGTTGGCGGGATGTCGACCTGTGTGTAAACGACCCCGGAATAGAATTTTGATGATTCCAACAGCTCCGTATGGTGATTTTGAACTTAGGAGCATGTTCAGAATTTTTTTGGAAGTCCGTAGTTAAATTAGGCTTGAAATAGCTAAAATAGGAATTTAAGTTTAGAAGTTTGATCGGGGAGTTGACTTTTTGATATCGGGGTCGGATACCAGTTCCGAAAATATTTATAGCTCTGTTATGTCATTTATGACTTATGTGCAATATTTGAGGTCAATCGGACTTGGTTTGATAGGTTTCGGCATTGAATGTAGAAGTTGGAAATTCATAAGTTTCCTTAAGCTTGAATTAGGGTATGATTCATAGTTTTAGCATCGTTTTATGTGATTTGAGGTTTCAAATAAGTTTATATGATGTTTTAGGACTTGTTGGTGTATTTGGTTGAGGTTCCGAGGGCCTCAGGTGAGTTTCAAATGGTTAACTGATAAAAAGTTGGATCGAGTCCAGGATCAAGGGCCAGGATCATGGGACAGGATCGAGGGCCATGATCAAAGCCATGATCGAGGGCCATGATCGAGGCTGGATCGAGGGCAGCCTGAACCGAACTTTAAGTTATTTTCAAGGATTGGTGCTTGGGAAAAGACGATTTTTGAGATATTTATAAGGAAAAATATTGGGGCAAGTGATTCTAACTCGGATTTGGTCAATATACACAAACCGAAATTTTTAATTTCATCCTCAACTCCGAGTCACAAGTATTTTGCACATTGTGCCAACCAAAATTTTTAATTTCCTCTCTTTATTATTTTCAATAAATTTCGTAAACAATTTTCACAACACATAATGAACCCCCATTCCAATAGGGCATAAAATTCATAATGTTGAAATCAATTATTCCGAAATCAGATCAAAACCCACTGTAGAGAGTATTAGAAAGTCACTTTTGGACTTATAGTCATCAATAGTGTACAAAATAAAAATGATAGATACGTACTAATATCGTCAAATCTCCCAACATGGATAAACACATAAGTGGATCACCAAATTACGAAGCTCATCCATAAGCGGAGCATAATAGGAGGACTTGCCTCAATATTCAGAGCCGAATCAAATTAAGGAGAAATATCCCTTTATAATGAATCGGGATCGTACCTATAACGACACCATCTGGTGTAGTGGCCTCCGCCACACCATAGAAAATATATCAACAGGTTGGGCCTCCTCCTCTAGGGAGCCCTCTACCCGCCTGTCTTTCACCTCTAACTGGCTTTGCACGTGGGGTAGTAGCTGTACAGGGGCCCATACCGTGAAGTATGAGCATTAGCGGCCAGATGGGTTACTTCAGAAGTTAGAGATTCCGGAGTGAAAATGGGAGCGAATCACTATGAATTTTGTTGTTGGACTCCCACGGACTCAGCGAAGGTTTGATGCAGTCTGGGTGATTATGGATAGGCTGACCAAGTCAGCTCATTTCATTCCTGTAGTTACTACTTACTCTTCGGAACAGCTGGCTCAAGTCTATATTCGCAAGATTGTAAGACTTCATGGTGTACCGGTATCTATCATCTCTGATCGGGGTACGCAGTGTATATCACGGTTCTGGAGGGCAGTACAGCGTGAGTTAGGTACTCGAGTAGAGTTGAGTATAGCATTTCACCCTCAGACGGACGGGCAGTCCGAACGCACTATTCAGATACTGGAAGATATGCTTTGTGTGTGTGTGATAGATTTTGGGGGTGCTTGGGATCAGTTCTTACCACTTGCAGAGTTTGCTTACAACAACAACTACCAATCAATCATTCAGATGGCTCCGTATGAAGCCTTGTATGGTAGGCGGCGCCGGTCTCCAGTGGTTTGGTTCGAACCGGGCCAGGCTAGGCTATTGGGCACAAACTTGGTTCAGCATGCCTTGGAAAAGGTTAAATTGATTCAGGATCGACTCTGTATATCCCAATCTAGACAAAAGAGTTATGCGGATCAGAAGGTTCGTGATGTTGCATTCATGGTTGGTGAGCGGGTCTTGCTCCGGGTTTCGCCTATGAAGGGTGTTATGAGGTTCGGGAAGAAGGGCAAGTTGAGCCATAGGTATATTGGGCCTTTTGAGATTCTTGAGAGAGTTGGAGAGGTGGCTTACAAACTTGCACTACCTCCTAGTCTCTCTGCAGTTCATCCAGTGTTCCATGTTTCCATGCTCTGGAAGTATCATGGCGATCTATCTCATGTGTTAGCCTTCAGTTCAGTTCAGTTGGACAAGGATCTATCTTATGTTGAGGAACCATTGGCTATATTGGACAAGCAGGTTCGAAAGTTGAGGTCAAAGAACATTGCTTCCGTGAATGTTCAGTGGAGGGGTCATCCGGTCGAGGAGGGGACTTGGGAGACCGAGCAGGATATGCGTAGCCGTTATCCTCATCTTTTCACAACTGCAGGTATATCTCTATGCTCGTTAGAGGATAACGATTACTTTAAGAGGGGGGATGTAATGACCCGGCCAGTCGTTTTAAAAGCTGTAGCCCAATTCCCCTATTTACTGCTCATTTTGTGCTTTATAACTGTTATGTAACTTGCGAGGTAGTCGTTTCAGGTCCGTAGAGAATTTAGAATGAATTGGAATATTTAGTTCTAAAGTTTAAAATTAAATTGAAAAGATTGGCGGGATGTCGACCTATGTGTAAACAATCCAGGAATAGAATTTTGATAATTCCAACAGCTCCGTATGGTGATTTGGAACTTAGGAGCGTGTTCGGAATTTTATTTGGAAGTCCGTAGTTAAATTAGGCTTGAAATGGCTAAAATAGGAATTTAAGTTTGGAAGTTTAACCGGGGAGTTGACTTTTGATATCAGGGTCGGATTCCAGTTTCGAAAATATTTATAGCTCTGTTTTGTCATTTATGATTTGTGTGCAAAATTTGAGGTCAGTCGGACTTGGTATGATAGGTTTCGGCATCGAATATAAAAGTTGGAAATTTTTAAGTTTTCTTAAGCTTGAATTGGGGTATGATTCGTAGTTTTAGTATTAATTTATGTGATTTGAGGTTTCAAATAAGTTCGTATTATGTTTTAAGACTTGTTGGTGTATTTGGTTGAGGTTCCGAGGGCCTCAGGTGAGTTTCGGATGGTTAACGGATCAAAAGTTGGACTTAAACAGTTGGTACAATTTTTCTATTGGAAATTCGGGGGCAGAAATCGAAGCCATGATCAAGCCTAGGATCGATGGCCAGGATCGAGCCCAGGATCAAGGGCCATGATCGAGAGCAGCCTGGACAGAATTTTAAGTTATAAGGTAGGGGACTTGGTCCCATTTTCCATTTTTGACAAAATGGAGCTCGGGGAGAGGCGATTTTTGAGAGATTTGCAAGGAAAAATATTATGGTAAGTGATTCTAACTCAGATTTTGTCAATATACACGAATATATCATTATTTTCACCATTTAATTAGTGTTTTGAGATTGAAATTTGGAAAAAAAATTTAAAAATCTCATAGAAATGAATTTTTGAGATTTCGGGTCGATTCAGAGTCGGATTCGAGTGAAACTGGTATGGTTGGACTCGTAATTGAATGGGTTTTCCGATTTTGTAAGTTTTGTTGGATTCCGAAATATGGGTCCCACGGGCAATTTTTGAGTTAATTTCAGATTTTTATTGAACAATATAGTATTTTCTTATGAAATTGATTCCTATAATTTTTGTTGACTATATCGAATTATTTTGGCTAGATTCGAGCCATTCAGAGTTAGATAATCGAGGAAAAGGCCTACTAGTGGATTAAATTGAAGCAAGTCGAGGTAAGTGACTTGTCTATCCTTGTGTGGGAGAAAGTTTCCCTAGAATTGGTATTGATGTGATAATTGTAATGTGATTAAAGTCGTGTATACGAGGTGACGAGTGTGTACACGGGCTAAATATGGATGATTATGTCTTTAAACTTTTGTTGATCATTGTTTCATATTAATTAAATTATTTTATCTTGTATATTCTTCATCATTGATCTAATTTTTATACTTTAAACTTGCTTGACCTTTTCCTGCTAATTGTTTTACCTGTTTAGTTGAAACTTGGTTTCTTTGATTCTGTGTATTATTTGAAGGTTGAATTTGTTAAATTTAAATATTATTAATATTATGTATTTGATATTCTAAATTTGGTACGGAGGCAACGTATTAAGAATTTTGAAATATTATTTTTGTTGAGTTATTTATTCCCGAATATTTTGTGAGCTTTTTGTACTCATTGTGATTGAGCCGTGAGCTCCCCGTTGTGGAAAACTGTTGTTGATATTGTTTATTTTGGCAAATTGAAATATTTGAGCACTTGAGGTGCAGATTGTGATATATTGTGATATTGATACGCATGCGGTGGTATAAAGGATGGGCGTTGAAACGCATGCGTTGAGATAAGGGGTGGCTTGATACGCGTAGCTAGTTGGGGAACTACTAGAAGTCATGTGGTGTGATAAGGGTGGCTAAAACGCAGGATGCTATTTCAGAAAAAATATTTTATTAAAAATTAAATGTGAAGGATCCCGCGGTGATATAAGAAAATGAGTTATTGTGAATTTATTTATGATTTGGGACTACGAGGCAGTACCTCGGGAGTTCCCTTGTTGATGTTTATTTATGGTCGTAGTTGCCTTTGATTATTGTCGTGATTTTTCTTAAAGTTGTAAATTTCTGTTTTCTTTCCATGAGGTATTATTTGCACTTATTCTGTGCAATTTAATGGTGACATACTACTTACTTGATTCACTTCCATTGTCATTTATTGTTATTATATTGTTAAACATGTCACCATGTCTTTTATTATTCCAGTAGGGCCTGACCTGACCTCATCACTACTCTACCAAGGTTAGTCTTAGTACTTACTAGGTACCGTTGCGGTGTACTCATACTACACTTCTGCACATCGTTTTGTATAGATCCAGGTACATCCTACCAGTCCAGACATCGGTGAGCTACCCGTGTACGGAGACTTCGAGGTATATCTGTCAGTGTCCGCAGACCCCGGAGTCCCCTTCTATCCTTGTTATGTTGTTTCCTTATTTTCTTTAGACTCTGATATATAGAGACATTGAGGATAAATGTTTAGAAGCTTGTGAATTATTTCTACCGGGTTTTGTGAGTTATAATTATGTGAGTTTGCAAATTTATTTATTTCATATTTCTATTGTTATTCCGCATTGATAGGCTTACTTAGTTTTGGAGACTAGGTGCGATCACGACATCCTACGGATGGAAATTTGGGGTCGTGACATATGAGATTAAAGATTAACATTGTGATGTAAATAATTGTTATTTAAGCGAAAAATACATGTTGAGTTTTGAGAAACAAACTACTCCTCTTGGCGTTGAAATAAAAAAAGAGTTGCCCGGTGCACTAAGCTCCCGCTATGCGCTGGGTCGGGGAAGAGCCGGACCACAAGAGTCTATTCTTAGGGGTGGTTTGGTAGGAGGTATTAGAAAAAAATAATGCAAGCATTAGCTCTATGCATTACTAATACCTTGTTTAGTACATTTTTTCAACTTGTGTATAACTAATACTTGTATTAGTTATACATCATACTTGGTATTATCCTATGTATAAGTAATGCATAGAAAACTATGGCATTAGTAATACCAAGGCTACTAATGCATGCATTAGGTTGGTTAAAGCTAAAATTATCCTTAAAGTCCCTTAAAGCTTGAGAATATGGAGGACATTTTTGTAAACAACTATTTTTCTTAAAACTTTTACAATACATTATAATTTTAATACACCACACCAAACAGTAGATGAGGAATAATATCTGCATAACGAATGTTTGCATTACTAATACAGTTTATTCCGCACTATTCTTATACATCATACCAAACGACCCCTTAGAGAGACAAGGATGACCTAATAACTAGCTCAACCCCTCGCCTCGTGAAATTAAATTAATCCTTTCTCCCGCTTCCTAGCTACTAGCTAGTCCTAATTACTTAATTATGAATTAATGTTGGTAAACGTGAATGAGAAAAACAAAATGGTAAACATGCAGGAATTTATATGAATTCTCTCCCTCTTTCTTTCTGCGTATATAAACACACCAATAAATAAACCGAGAAAGCAAAATAAAAAAATATTTTTTTGCTTTATAATTTTGATAGTATATATATCTATGATTATCAAGTGTAATATATTATTAAATGAACCTCATTCATTCTTTAAGCAAATCGATCTATTTTGTGGTTGCACGTTTTGGGCTACTACTAGCAGAACATCCTACAACTACTGCCGACGTCTATCATCGTAGGCGTCCTTAAGGCCGCCTAAACGGTATTAAGTATTCCTTTTTTGGAGCGTTTTACAAGGTCTGATCCCCCAGCAGATTATTTTTGTGATGCTCTTTCTTTCTTGTCAAATATTTAAGGCAAATCTAGGCTTCAAAAATCAAATCAAATTGAAGTTGTGAAAAGAGTTCGTTGATATATCTCTTTAGTGATAAAAATACAATAGGATGTTTAACCATGTTTAATCAAATTTATTTTAGGAGAAACTTCTCATAAAGCACTATACATAGTTTAATTAGAGCCTAATTACCATGCATAAGTATAATTTGCCTAATTACTGTTCATAGCAAAAGTTCCGCTTCCAGCAGTCTATATCAACTGCATTCGTTCGCACATGATAGTTGTGTCAATGAATACAATTTTTATGAAAATACTAATATTGCGGGATGATAGCTTCTTAAAAACAAAAAATGCAATAAATCAACGTGTGTCACGCTCATGTAAATTTTCCTTTATGTAATGTTTTTTAATTGGACTGCAATAACAGAATGGATGTGAAGGTTTTCATGACCATACTGGTACTGAGCACAGATGTGGGCGCCCATTGGGTATGGACTTTGATGAAAATAGTGGTGATCTATATATTGCAGATGCTTATTTGGGCCTCCTCGTTGTGGGCCGAAATGGAGGCCTTGCTACCAAAGTTGCTAAAATGGTAGAAGGTGTTCCTTTTGGATTCACCAATTCACTCTGCGTTGATCAAAGAGACTTTTACATTCATATACACTATTTGTAATTTTATTAGCCTCCCTACTTAAGTTTCAATTTAATTACATCCTATATACAAATTTATCAATTATATACACTTTAGGAATTAAATGAGTATCCTTTTATATTAGGAATCAATTATTTCTCATCCTTATTCTCTCTCTCTCTCTCTCTCTCTCTCTATACGTCTCTCTCTATCTATCAATCCCTAATTCCAATAATGTAGAGCAAAGGAAAAGAGAACAGCAATTCCACCATTGACAGCCATTAAAAAGCTTTGAAGCTTTGAATTCGAATTTGGTTTTTCAAAATCTATTATTTGTTTGGATTGGGTGTTGTTACAAACAATTGGGAATATGATTTGGAGTTTATATCTCAATTTTGAGGGTATTTTTGGAGAAGATTAGACTTGATTTTGGCCGAGTTTCAGAAGACATGACATACATTATGCATACGAAATTGTAGTAAAGTTGTAGTAAAATTGTAGAAAGATTATATTTTGTTGTTTATATATATATTGTATTTATTTAAATATTGTATGAAAGTTGAACAATATTGTATAAAAATTGTATTTAAGTTGTATGATATTGTAGTTGTATATAACTTGGTAGAAATAATGTATGAAAGTTGTATATAAGTTGTAGATAAGTTGTATAATATATAATGTGATGACCCAAAATGTCATCTTTAAATTTAATAATTAATTATGTGTTCTAAAACCTCGAAAAGCACTATTTATCATTCCTCAACTTGCGTGCGCTGTCCGTAAAAAATTTTGGAAAGTATTTTGGTGAAAAAATGGATTAAAATGTGAATCGGAGTTTTAAAACTCAACTGAGTTGAGTTTGGTCAACATTTTGAGCAAACAGACTCGGATCAGTATTTTGACAGATTCGGTAGGTCCGTATCATGATTTGGGACTTTGGCGTATGCTCGGAATCGAATTTAGAGGTCCCTAGCCCGAAATATGGAATTTTGATGAAAAATTAAAAGTTTTAAAAGCTTAAGTTTAAATACTGACCAGATATCAAATTATGTGCAAACGACCCCGGAATAGAATTTTGATGATTCCAAAAGCTCCGTATGGTAATTTCGGACTTAGGAGCGTGATCAAAATTTTATTTGGAAGTCTGTAGTGAAATTAGGCTTGAAATAGCTAAAATAGGAATTTAAGTTTGGAAGTTTGATAGGGGAATTGACTTTTTAATATCGGGGTCAGAATCCAGTTCCGAAAATTTTTATAGCTCTGTTATATCATTTATGACTTGCGTGCAAAATTTGAGGTCAATCGGACTTGATTTGATATGTTCCGGCGTCGTTTGTATAAATTGAAAGTTTCAAAGTTCTTTAGGCTTGAATCTATGTGTGATTCATGTTTTTAGTGTTGTTGGATGTGATTTGAGGACTCGACTAAATTTTTATGATGTATTAGAACTTGTTGGTATAATCGGCTGCGGTCCCGAGGGGCTCGGGTGAGTTTCGGATGGTTAACGGATCAAAAGTTGGACTTAAACAGCTGCTACAAAAGCTGCTGCAATTTGCTTCTGCTGGAAATGCAGAAATCGAAGCCCAGAAATCGAGTCTAGAAATCGAGTCCAGATATCGACGGCCAGGGACGAGGCTCAGGATCAAAGACATAATCGAGGCTCAGGCTCGAGGGACATGATCGAAGGCAGGCTCGAGGGTCATGAACGAAGGCCAAGACTCGAGGGCCGTGATCGAAGGCCAGTGATTGAAGGCCCAAGATCGGGCCCAGGATCGAGGGCTATGACTGAGGCTAGTGATCCAAGGCCCAGGATTGAGGCCCAAGATCGAAGCTATGATCGATACCCAGGATCGATGGCTACCTCGGTAGTTTATAAAACTAGAAATTTCATCCCATTTGTCATTTTTGACGAACTTGAGCTTGAGCAGAAGCGATTTTTGACAGATTTTCAAGGAAAATTATTTGGGTAAGTGATTCTAACTCGGATTGGATCAATATACATGAATATATCATTGTTTTCACCATTTAATTAGTGTATTAAGATGGAAATTTGGAAAAATTTTAGAAATCTCATAAAAACAAAATTTTGAGATTTTGGTGTCGATACGGAGTCGGATTTGAGTGAAACTGGTATAGTTGGACTCGTAAATGAATAGATTGTCAGATTTTGTAAGTTTCGCCGGATTCCGAGACGTTGGCCCCACGAGCGATTTTTGAACTAATTTCGGATTTTATTGAAAAATATAGTATTTTCTTATGAAATTGATTCCTATAATTTTTGTTGAGTGTATCAAATTAATTATGACTAGATTCGAGTTGATCGGTGTCGGAAAGTCGAGGAAAAGGCATAGTACTTGGTTAAATTGGAGCAAGTCGAGGTAAGTGACTTGTCTAACCTTGTGTGGGGGAAATATTTCCTAGGATGTGGTATTGAAGTGATAAATTGAAATGCGTTGAAAGTCATGTACACGAGGTGACGAGTGTGTACACAGGCTAAATGTGAAAGATTATGTCTTTAAATTGTATAGATCATTGTTGCATTAATAAAATAATTTTACCTTATTATATACTTCATCATTTATTTAAATGTTTATAATTTAAATTGCTTGACCTTTTCCTACTAATTGTTACCTGTTTAGTTGAAACTTGGTTTCTTTCATTCTGTGCATTATTTGAAGGTTGATTTTCATTAAATTAAATATTATTAATACGAAGTATTTGACATTTTAAATTTGGTATTTAAGCGACATATTAAAGATTTTGAAATATTATTTTGTTGAATTATTTAATCCTGAATATTGTTGTAAGATTTTCGTACTCATTGTGATGGAGCTGTGAGATCTTAATTGGGGAAAGTAATATTATTGTTGAATTATTTGTCGTGAGCCGTGAGCTCTTTATTGTGGAAAATACTGTTGTTGCAAGATGAATTATTTGGGCACTTGAGGTGCAAATTATGATATTGATATGCATGCGGTGGTATAAGGTTTAGGTGTTAAAATACATGCGGTGAGATAAGGATGTCTTGATATGCATGGCTAGTAGGGGAAACTACTAGAAGTCATGAGGTGTGATAAGGATGGCTAAAACGCGGGATGCTATTTCGAAAAAAATATTTTCTTTAAAATAAATTATGAAGGCTCCCGCGGTGATATAAAAAAATAAGATATTGTGAATTTATTTATGATTTGGGATTACGAGGCGGTACCTCGGGAGTGCCCTTGTTGATATTGATTTATGGTTGTAGTTGCCTTTGATTTTTGTGGTGATTTTTCAAAGTTTAAAAGAAATTCTGTTTTGTTCCACGAGGTATTATTTGCCATTATTTTTGTAATTAAATGGTGGCCTACTACTTGGCTCATTTTTATTGTCATTTTATTTTATTATATTGTGAAATATTTTACCATGCCAATTATTATTTTCCAGTAGGGCCTGACCTGACCTCGTCACTACTCTACCGAGGTTAGACTTGACACTTACTGGGTACCGCTGTGGTATAATCATACTACGCTCTGCACATCTTTTTGTACAGATTCAGGTACTCCTTACCAACCCCGACTTCAGAGAGTTACCTGTGCAAGGAGACTTCGATGTATATCTGTCAGTGTCCGCAGACTCCGGAGTCCCCTTCTATCATTATTATGTTGCTTCCTTATTTTTCTTTAGACCTTGATATATAGAGATATTGAGGATAAAATTCTTAGAAGTTTGTGACTTATTTCTACCGGGTTTTGGGAGTTGAAATTGTTTGAATTGTAGTTTATTTATTTCAGATATTTATTATTATTCCTCATTGATAGGCTTACCTAGTCTTAGAGATTACGTGCCATCACGACATCCTACAGAGAGAACTTGGGGTCGTGACATATAATTAGTTGTATGAAATTTATTTTTATTGTGTATAACTCAGATACAAAATATACAAAAGACATATTGTATAAAATTTGTATAAAAATAGTATTTAAGTTGTATGATATTGTAGTTGTATTTAACTGAGTAGAAATAATGTATGCAAGTTGTAGATAAGTTGTATAGTATATAATTATTATGTATAAATCAAATACAAAATATACAATAGAAATTAACTAGCATGTCTTAGAAGTTAAACACATATATGTACACTGATTCAACATCATAATTCAGAAAACAGAAGAATATGTTTCTGTAGCACAATCTATTAAAGTTCTTACATTACTCGCTTTAAGTCCTATCACAAGGACTAGTGACTTACTATATGTAATACTAACAGCCTTCAACTATAACAGTACATAATTCTCACGAGAGTGACAGAAAAGTAATTGCTAAAAAAGAATATAAGAATGAAATAACGGCTGATTATCCCAATTGTGGGCCTTCACTTCAAGATTTGCTGAAACTGGTAGCAATGGGGATGTCTAGTTAGAAAAAGACATACGTACTAATAGATTCTCTAAATCCCTAAATATAAATTTAATCTGGAGAGAAGAGGGAAGAGAGGAGAGAAAACAGGAAAAAGGTGTAACTAAATCCCTTGATTGAAGGCACAAATAATGGATTGGGAGCCTTTTAAGGTGAATTGTATATATTTTGTAACTAAAATGTGTTTAGATCGGGTAAATACCAATACATGAATATTTTTCGTAATAATATTTCAAATAGTGTATATGAATGAAAAATTCCCTTGATCAAACTCATAGAGTCCTCTATTTTACAGATAGCAGTACTACATTCTCAAGAAGGTAACACTTGCATGGAAAAAATGTGTTTTTTTTTCACTTTTAGTCCGTGCCAGAAACTATTTATATTCGCTAGCCAAAAAAAAGTATTATTATTTTTGTATTTTACATACAGAATATATATATATACCGTGATGACACCTAACCTCACCCGTTAGGTAAGCCAAATAACAATAATCCGATTTAATTAATATTTAAATGACTCTAATACACTCCCCAAGGACTGGTAGTACAAATCATGAGCTTCTAAGATTAGAATTTACAAAGTTGGTTTGAAATAAATACATCATCTGCTTGAAATGTATATAAACAGATTTTTATAAATCTAAGACTACCATGAACAAGAGGCAGCTACGACCGGAATATAGGTCATCTTCAAATCCAGCTCTCATCGATCACAACAACATCGGTATCCAATATCTACACGCAAGGTGCAAAAGTATAGTATGAGTACAACCGACCTCATGTACTCAATAAGTAACAAACCTAGCCTTAGGTTGAAAGTAGTGACGAGCTTGTACTAAGGTCGGATCCCAACTTCAATAACCAATAATAGTTCATAACAACTTAAACAAGTAATAGCAGAAGTAACTCCACAATCGAATGCTCAACAAAAACATGATTTCTGAAAATAGTTTTACCTTTCAAGTACATCAATGAAAATCCAAATCGTTTACCGGAGTTGCCAAAAATATGAATAAGTTTGAAAATAATAATTTTTCCAAAATCCTTTCAATAATAAATAAGATGTTTCATTTTTCTTTCCACATAACCAATGTAAAATAAATGCACCATTATGCCCATCTTCCAACATGTGTGAGAAATCATGAATGATGTAATATCGTACAACATCAGGAAAAATACATTTCTTTGCATGTATGTCATATGTGCATGTCAATGCAATGTATGTCAAAGATGAACTCATATGCATACTCTCAGAGTATCAATTCACTCAGTCCTCCCCATCACTCACTCCTCATAGTCACTCAATCCTCCCAATCGCTCGACGCTCGCACTCAGTAGGTACATGCGCTCACTGGGGGGGAGGGTGTACAGACTCCGGAGGCGCTCCTTCAGCCCAAGTGCTATAATCTGCACGGACGACTCACGTGTTGTACGGATAACTCACGTGTTGCACGGACAACTCACGTGCTATAATATTATTATCTGGATCCTCACGGACAACTCACTTGCTATCGTATAATATCTCGATTCGCACGGACAACCCTTGTGCTATGATATACTATCTGAATCTACACTGACAACTCACGTGCTATAATAAATCAATATGGCCTATTGCGACGTGCAACCCCATCCCATAATAATAAAGTATACCAAGCCAATATGGCATGTTGCGGCGTGCAGCCCGATCCCATAATTATCCTCACAATCAGGCCCTCGGCCTCACTCAGTCATCAATCTCTCCAGCCTTTCTCTTATGGGCTCACAATATCATGAAAATAGCCCGAAAATGATGATATGATGTATTAATAAATAACAACAGAGAGTGAGATATGATATGTATTGACATGAATATGACTGAATATGAATTTTTAAGTTAAAACAAATAATTCACAGCAATACGACCTCTGTGGGTCCCAATAATACTGGCACATAGCCTCATCATGATTTTTAATATGATTCTCAACTCAATTTCTTCAACACATAAAACTACATAGAAAATGTGAAGATTGTTTGACTACAAAATTTTACGGAACCAATTACGTCACAATTTCTATAGTGCACGCCCACACGCCCGTCACCTAGCATGTGCGTCACCTCCAAACAATTCACACAATACGTATATTCAGAGTTCATACCCTCAACTCCAAGATTAGAAGAGTTACTTACCTCGAACAAGACGAATCCAATGTCGAGCAAGCTAAACAATGCTCCAGATATTCCATTCTGCGTATCAACTTTCGAACGACTCGAATCTAGCCATAATTAATTTGATTCAATCCACAAAATTATAGGAATTAATTCCATATCAAAATACTAATATTTTCCACAAAATCCGAAATTACACCCAAAAAATCACATATGGGGCCCACACATCGGAATCCGACAAAAGTTACAAAATTCGATAGCCCATTCAACCACGAATCTATCCATACCAATTTTATCAAAATCCGACCTCAACTCGACCCTCAAATCTTCATGCTCCGAAAATACTACAATGCTCCAATTGATTAAAATGTCCAAATATCACCCACAATTCAATACCTACCATTAGATATCCCAACTACATCAATATAAATAAGAAAAGATTCATAAATATCCATTTAGGCTTCATAATTAGGCAACAAGCCTTTAACCATCCCAAATTATCCATTAGGCTCATCTATTAGCATATTCAATTCCATTCTTATCATTTAATACTCATCTGGAGTCATTAATAACACTATGTTAATTACCCAACATCATTAAGTCATTATTCATTGTCTTCTCCAACAAAACCCTATGTTCAAGAACACCTATTTCAAGAACTAGTGTTGTATCTTGTCAAAACGGTGATTCCCTATTCAATTCGTTCATCAATTAAGTTATCAAGTCTATTGGAATCATTAGAAACTCAAAACAATTCCTTTTATATTAATTCATCACTATTCATCTTCTTCTTTGTAGAGTTATGCTCGTTTGAAGTTAGGTCTTGTGCGAACTCATTTGAAACTTTATCCCATCATATAATTTTCAACTTCACTTAGTCTTAGGGCCCTTTTTACACTATAAACCATTCTTAATGCACCTCATACATATATTATCATTATCAATTAATATAATTCAAATTATCAGTTTTGTTTACACCCGAATTAATATAATTAGCACTCGCCAATCTTCTTAATGATCTTAAAACTTTTTGACATTTTTCGGGGAGTTACATATTTTGAGAGCGTCTATAAAGTATTATTTTTATTTAAAAAATAACTAAACTTTTATTAAATATTAAATTTTGAGTTCATTATTTTCAAAAGTGTAACGAATTCAGTTGTAAGAATATAAATGTTGAACTCATTAAATTTTATTTTTGGATCCGCCTTTATCCGTGGACCAAATTTCTAACATGACGATTCATGTTTTTGAATGTTCAGGAGTTATGTGTCAGTCATAGTTAGTGGTGACAACACTGGAAAGATAATGAAATATGACATGCAAAGCAAGCTAGTCTCATTTCTACTCCATAATCTCAAGTTCCCAAATGGAGTATCCATAAGCAAACATGGTGATTTTCTCCTTTTTGCAGAGACAACCACTTGCAAAATATTTAAGTTTTGGCTCAAAACATCACAAGCTGGCAGTGTTGAGGTTGTCTCAGAGCTGCCAGGTTTTCCAAACAACATTAAACGGAACATAAATGGAGAGTTTTGGGTGGGAGTTAACTCAAGAAGAAACAAATTCTTGGACTGGTTTCTCTCCAAAACATGGATTAGAAATAATTTGGCTATAATCCCTTTTGATATTACTAAAGGAAATTCCTACTCGGTAAGTCTTGGTCTTGGTGGGGGAGGTTTAGCAGTTAGACTTGGTGAAGATGGCCATATAGTGGAGATTTTAGAGGACTCAAAGGGCAAAAGATGGAAATTTGTCAGTGAAGTTGTAATGACCCGGCCGGTCATTTCGAGAGTTATAGAACCTTTCCCCCCTTTCTCCTTCCTTTTGTGCTTTTCAGCTATATTATGATATACCGTAGTGGAATTAGGCTTGAATTGGCGAAAGTGAAAAATTTAGCGATTTTGGTCGGCAATGGAAAATTTGATATCAGGGTCGGAATGGATTTTCGCAAGTTGGAGTAGGTTTGTGGAGTCATTTGTGATGTGTGTGTAAAATGTAAGGTCATTCGGACGTGATTTGGTTGGTTTCGGCATCGGTTGTCGAATTTGGAAGTTTAAAAGTTCTTAGGCTTGAATCCGAGGGTAATTTGGTATTTTGATATTGTTTTGAGTTCTTTGAAGGTTCAACTAAGTTCGTATGTTGAAATATGACTCGTTGGTATGTTTGGTTGAGGTCCCGAGGGGCTCAGGGTGATTTTGGGTGGTTAACAGATTGTTTGAATTTGGAAAATGCAGTTGAAGTTGCTGCTACTTGTATTTCCTCACCTGCGGAGGGGGAGCCGCAGGTGCGAGATCGATGGCATGTGCGAGAGTTCGCAGGTGCGGACGAAGATGAAGTAGGTTGGGTCCGCAAGTGCGTAGGGGAGGTCGCAGAAGCGGAAGTGGGGAGGTCAGTCAGCGTCCGAAGGTGCGAGGTCTTTTCCGCACCTGCGTGGTCGCAGATACGGATATGGAGCGCAGGTGTGAAGTTGGAAGAATTAATGATTTTCTGCAGGTGTGGAGTTTTTTGCGCAGATGCGGCACTGCAGATGAGGCACCGCAGGCGCGCATATTTGGTCGTAGGTGCGAAAGCCCTGGGCAGAAAGTATAAAAAGAACACTTCGCAAATTTTGGTTCATTTCCACCATTTTTCGTTGTTTGGGAGCTTTTGGAGTGATTGGGAAGAGAGATTCAGGGGGTTTTCATTGGGTTAAGTTGCTTGAGCTCTAATACTCCTATCTATGGCAATTTCCCATTGTTTAATCATTTAATTAGTGGAAATTAGGGGCGAAAATGAGGGGTTAGGGCTTGGGATTTTGGAGAGTTTAATTTAAGGATTTGAGGGACCAAATGATGTTCGATTTTAATAAATTTCGTATGTATGGGCTCGTGAATGAATGGGCTTTCAAGTTTTATATTTTTTGTCGGATTTCGAGACGTGGTCTCGGGGTCGAGTTTGAGCCAATATCGGGTTTTTGGTCTAAATTGGTAGTTGTTTTGTGGAACTCATTCCTTTGGCATAAATTGATGGTATTGTACTGATTGTGAATATATTCGTAGCATTTGGAGGCCGAATCGAGGGGCAAGAGCATCGCGGAGTAGGGATTTGATCGGTTTGAGATAAGTAACAGTTTCAAATCTGGTTTAGAGGGTATGAAACCTGAAGTTTGGTATGATATGACTGTTTGGAGGTAGCATCCATGCTAGGTGACGGGCGTGTGGATGTACGCCGTGAGGGATTGAGACTTGGTCCGTCCCGGGAGACTGTGAAGTCTAATAGCTTTTATTTGTGTTTATATGCATTATTGTCTACTAGAACTTAACTGCCTTTAATGTTAGAAATCATGCTGAGGCTATATGTCTGCTCATGGTAGTTATACTCAGTCATAGTGATTCTTGTACATGTTTATCTTAGTCTCTGTTATTTGTTTTCCCTGATGATATATTGTAACACTCTGATTTGGGTTGTTTTTCCTTTCTTTATTAAGAGCTACGAGACTAGAGAGGTTCATGACTGAGTAAGGCCGAGGGCCTTGTTATGAAGTATCGTTATATGGCACGTGATTCGTCCGTGCGGATTAGCGCTTGGGCTGTAGGATCCCTTCATGAGTCTGAACACCCCCAGTGAGCGCAGGTACCTATTGAGAGTGTGTATTGAGGGCTGAGAGCTCAGAACATGAGCTATTGAGAAGGGTTGAGTGCTTGCTGCCTTGAGAGGTTGTACTTGCTTTTATTTGTTGTTGCACTTAGTTGTTATCTGGTGTTGTGAAATATCTGGAAGATTCATATCTATTTTACATGAGCGCGAACTGATTTGACTTATACCACGGGATTTGAAAGCATGTTCACTCTTTACTGAAAACTTTTAAAATGAACTGTATTGTATAGCTCGTCATTGCTTCTCAGTTCCTTATTTATTTCTGTTACTTGCTGAGTTGGTTGTACTCATGCTACACCCTGCACTTCATGTGCAGATCCAGGTGTGTTTGATCACGGGGGTCGTTGGGTATGGGCACGATCGAGTACCGGAGACTACGAGGTAGTTGCCGGCTTCCGTAGGACCTTGTCTCTCCTTCTATATTTGTTTCTGTCTTGTATTGATACTTAGACATTGGTTGTATTAGTTTGGTTATCTAGATATTCATGACTTAGTGACACCCTAATGTTGGGCTATTTTTCTGCACTTATGTTTTATTTGGGTTTTACCCCGTATTTATGAGAAACGCCGGTTATTTTAAATGTCTTAATTCACTTTAATTAAATTTTGAAAGTGTTTTGGAAAGGTCGGCTTGCCTAGTACCACGATAGGTGTCATCATGACGGGTTAGGTTTTAGGTCGTGACAAGTTGGTATCCGAGCCTAGGTTACATAGGTCTCACGAGTCATGAGCGGATTTAGTAGAGTCTTGCGGATCGGTATAGAGACGTCTGTACTTATCTTCGAGAGGCTGGAGAATAAGAAAATTTGACATTCTTGGATTCTTGTCGTGCGAATCTGTTTATCCTGGTAATTAAACATTTGTTGTTTCCTTCTCTCACAGATGGTGAGGACTCGTGCTATCGGTCAGGAGGGCCAGCCACCAGTACCACCAGCCAGGGCCGCGAGAGTCCGAGGCCGCGGTAGAGGCCGTGGTAGGGGCAGAGGTGCAAACCGTACAACAACTGGGGAAGTACCTGCAGATCCACCAGTTGTCCCAGATCAGGACCAGATTCCAGTTGTTGATGCACCAATCGAGGCTCCACCTGTTCCTATTATGATTCCAGGTCTCCAGGAGGCCCTAGCTTAGATTCTGACAGCGTGTACCGGCCTTGCTCAGGCGGTCTCTATCTCAATGGCTGCAACCACTTCTCAGGCTGGGGGAGGCACTTAGACTCCCACCGCTCGCACACCCAAGCAGGTTGTTCAGGGACTCTAAACACCGGAGGCACCACCAGTCTAGCCGGTTGCAGTTATCCACGATTATGTGGTTCCTACTATGACTGAGGATGATCAGCGTAGGTTGGAGAGGTTTGGGAGACTCCAGCCTCCACCTTTTAGTAGCACAGAGAGAGAGGATGCCCCGGACTTCTTGGACAGGTGTTAGAGGATACTCCGTACAGCTGATATTCTGGAGACTTGTGGGGTCTCGTTCACTACTTTTCAGTTTTCTGGGGATGCACTCAGATGGTGGGAGACTTACGAGAGGCGTAGGCCTGTTGACGCAGCACCCCTTACTTGGCAGCAGTTCTCTATGGCCTTTTTGGAGAAGTTCATGCCTCAGTCCTGTAGAGAGGAGCTGCGTAGACAATTTGAGTAGCTTCGCCAAGGTGATATATTTATGACGTAGTATGAGATACGATTCTCAGAGTTGGCCCGTCATGCTATATGGTTGGTTCCCATAGACAGGGAGAGGATCATGAGGTTTATAGATGGTCTCACTTTTCAGCTACGGTTGCTTATGACCAGAGATAAGGTGTTTGGTGCTACCTTTGATAAGGTTATCAACATTGCTCAGTAGATTGAGATAGTTTGCGGTCAGGAGAGGGTTGAGAGAGAGGCCAAGAGGCCTCATGGTCAGGGTGGATTCAGTGGTGCTCTTTCTGGGTGTCAGTTCCAGCACGATAGAGGTTGTCATTTCAGATAAGCTCAATCAGTTTGACCATTTCACTGTGGTGCATCATCTGGCCATGGTTCTCACAGTCATCAGTAGGGTGAGTCATCATTTAGTGTACTACCAGTGCATAGTTCTCACCATGCCCTGCCCGCTCAGGTATCCTCGGGTAGTTCTTTTGGGCATCAGGAGCATCTGTTTCGTTAGAGGAGGGGTTGTTTCGAGTGCGGAGAATTTGGTCGCATTATGAGAGATTGCCTTAGGCTATTGGGTGGGACTCCATAGTGGAGTACTCGGTCGATGGCACCAGCACTAGTTCCTCCACCACCCGCTCAGCCAGCTAGTGGTGGAGCTCAGCCAGCTAGGGGTGGAGCCCAGACAGGTAGGGGTCGCCCGAGAGAGGGAGGCATATCAGGGGGTGACCATGCCCGTTTCTATGCCCTCCCTTCCATACCAGATGCTACTGTTTCAGATGTTGTGATTACAGGTATTGTCTCAGTTTGTCACAGAGATGCCTTTGTATTATTTAACCCTGGTTCCACGTATTCATATGTTTCCTCGTATTTTGCCCATTTTCTGGATATGCCCCATGAGTCTTTAGTTTCATCTGTTCATGTATCTACTCCTGTGGGAGATACTATTGTTGTGGACCACGTATATCGGTCATGTGTGGTGCCTATTGGGGGTCTGGAGACCTGATAGGACCTTTTGTTGCTCAGTATGATTGACTTTGATGTGATATTGGGTATGGATTAGTTATCTCCATGTCATGATGTTCTATATTGTCACGCTAAGTCAGTGACGTTGGCGAAGCTGGAATTTCCGAGGGTTGAGTGGAGCAGTTCTATAGATTATGTACCTAGTAGGGTGATCTCATATTTGAAGGCTCAGCATATGGTTGAGAAGGATTGCCTATCTTATTTGGCATTTGTGAGGGATGTTAGTGCAAAGACTCATGTCATTGATTCTATTCCGGTGGTAAGCGATTTTCCGGATGTGTTTCCTGCAGACCTTCCAGGCATGTCGCCTGACAGGGATATTGACTTCGGTATTGATTTGGTGACGGGCACTCAACCCATTTCTATTCCACCGTATCGTATGGCACCGGCGGAGTTGAAGAAGTTGAAGGAACAACTTCAGGAACTCCTTGATAAGGGGTTTATTCGGTCTAGTGTGTCACCTTGGGTGCACCACTTCTATTTGTAAAGAAAAAGGATGGTTCCACGAGGATGTGCATTGATTACAAGCAATTGGACAAGGTCACAGTCAAGAACAAGTACCTTTTGCCTCATATTGATGATTTATTTGACCATCTTCAAGGAGTGAGGGTGTTCTCCAAGATTGATTTGAGGTTCGATTATCACCAGCTGAAGATTCGGGATTCAGATATTCTTAAGACAAATTTCAGGACCCGTTATGGCCATTATGAGTTCTTAGTGATGTTTTTTGAGCTAACCAATGCCCCAACAACGTTCATGCATTTGATAAACAGTGTATTCTAACCCTATTTGAACTCATTCATTATTGTATTCATTGATGACATCCTGGTGTACTCTCGTAGCCAGGAGGATCATGCGCAGCATTTGAGGGTTGTATTGCAGAGATTGAGGGAGGAGAAGCTTTATGCAAAGTTCTCCAAGTGTGAGTTTTGGCTCAGTTCAGTAGCATTCTTGGGGGACGTGGTGTCCAGTGAGGGTATTCAGGTGGATTCGAAGAAGATAGAGGAGGTGCAGAGTTGGCCTTGACCGTCCTCGGCCAAGGAGATTAGGAGCCTTCTTGGTTTGGCGGGCTATTACCGTCGCTTTGTGGAGGTATTTTCATCTATTGCATTTCCCTTGACCAAATTGACCCAAAAGGGTGCTCCATTCTGGTGGTCAGATGAGTGTGAGGAGAGCTTTTAGAAGCTCAAGACTACTTTGACCACAACTCCAGTGTTAGTTCTGCCATCACCTTCAGGTTCTTACACCATGTATTGTGATGCCTCGAGGGTATGTATTGGATGTGTTCTGATGCAGGAAGGTAGGGTGATTGCCTATGCCTCGCGCCAGTTGAAGACCCACGAGAAGAACTATTTTTTCCATGATCTTGAGTTAGCAGCCATTGTTCACGCATTGAAGATTTGGCGTCATTATATGTATGGGGTTCATTGTGAGATCAATACTGATCACCGGAGTTTGCAATATCTGTTGAAGCAGAAGGATCTTAACTTGCATCAGCGGAGATGGTTAGCGCTTCTTATGGACTACGATATCACTATTTTGTACCATCCGGGGAAGGCCAATGTGGTGGCCGATGCTTTGAGTCATCGGGCGGAGAGTTTGGGGAGTTTAGCATATCTTCCGGCAGTAAAGAGACCTTTGGCATTGGATGTTCAGGCCTTAGCGGGCCAGCTTGTGATATTGGATATTTCGGAGCCTAGTCGGGTGTTGGCTTGCGTGGTCTCCAGGTCTTCTCTTTATGACTGTATCAGGGAACGTCAGTAGGATGACCTACACTTGCTCGTTCTTCAGGACAGGGTTCGGCGAGGTAATGTTAGGGATGTGACCGTTGGTGATGACGGCGTGTTAAGGATGCAGGGCCAGATATGTGTGCCTAATGTAGATGGGCTCAGGTAGTTGATTCTTGAGGAGGCACACAGGTCGCGGTATTCCATCTATCCAGGTGCCGTGAAGATGTACCAAGATTTGAGGCTGCACTATTGGTGGAGGCGGATGAAGAAGGATATAGTTGGGTTTGTGGCTCGGTGTCTCAACTGTCAGCAGGTTAAGTATGAAAATCAGAGACCGGGTGGCTTGCTTCAGAGGTTAGAGATCCCAGAGTGGAAGTGGGAACGGATCACCATGGACTTCGTAGTTGGGCTCCCACGGACTTCAAGGAAGTTGGCTGTTATTTGGGTGATTGTGGATCGGCTGACCAAGTCCGCTCACTTCATTCTAGTTGGTACTACTTACACTTCGGAGCGGTTGGCTGAGATTTATATCCGAGAGGTTGTTCGCCTGCATGGTGTCCCAATTTCCATCATTTCAGATAGGGACACTCAGTTTACATCGCAGTTTTGGAGGGCCGCGGAACCGAAGTTGGGTACTCAAGTTGAGTTGAGCACAACTTTTTACCCTCAGACGGACGGGGAGTCCGAGCGCACTATTCAGATATTGGAGGACATGTTGCGCGCTTGTTTCATTGACTTTTGGGGGTTCATGGGACCAGTTCTTGCTGCTTGCAGAGTTTGCATATAACAACAGTTACAAGTCGAGTATTCAGATGGCTCCGTACGAGGCTTTATATGGGAGGAGGTGTAGATCTCTGGTAGGATGGTTTGAGCTGGGTGAGGCTAGACTCTTGGGTATAGATTTGGTTCAGGATGCATTAGATAAGGTGAAATTGATTCAACAACAGCTTCACACGGCGCAGTCTAGGCAGAAGAGCTATGCAGATAGGAAGGTTCACGATGTGTCTTTTATGGTTGGGGAGAAGGTTTTGCTGAAGGTATCACCCATTAAGGGTGTTATGAGGTTTGGAAAGAGGGTCAAGTTGACCCCCCGGTTCATTGGGCCTTTTAAGGTGCTTCATAGGATAGGGGAGATGGCGTATAAGTTTGTATTGTCACCCATCTTGTCGAGTGTGCATCCAGTGTTTCATGTTTCCGCGCTCCAGAAGTATGTTGGCGATCCGTCCCATGTTTTAGACTTCAGCACGATTCAGTTGGAGGGTGATATGACTTATGATGTGGAGTCGGTGGCCATTTTGGATCGGCAGGCACGAAAGTTGAGGTCAAGGAATATAGCTTCGGTAAAGGTACAGTGGAAAGGTCAGCCTGTGGAGGAGGCCACCTGGGAGACCGAGCAGGATATACGGGGCATATATCCACAACTATTTGAGACGTGAGGTATGTTCGGTTGTTTAAAAGGGAGAGGATGTAATGACCCGGCCGGTCGTTTTGAGAGTTATAGCCCCATTTCTCCCATTTATGCTTCCTTTTGTGCTTTTCAACTATATTATGATATACTTGGTTAGTTGGTTCAGGTCCGGAGTGGTTGCGGAGTGGATTGAGACACTTAGTCTTTATGTAGAAGCTTAAGTTGGAAAAGTCAATATTATATTAACTTATGTGTAAACGATCTCAAATTTGAATATTTATGGTTCTGTTAGCTCCGTTAGGCCATTTTGGACTTAGGAGTGCGTATGGAATGTGATTTGGAGGTCCGTAGTGGAATTAGACTTGAGTTGGCGAAAGTTAAAAATTTGGCGATTTCGGTCGGCAATGGAAAATTTGATATCGGGGTTGGAATAGATTTCCGCAAGTTGGAGTAGGTTCATGGTGTCATTTTTGACGTGTGTGTAAAATTGGAGGTCATTCGGATGTGGTTTGGTTGGTTTCGGCATCGGTTGTCGAATTTAGAAGTTTAAAAGTTCTTAGGCTTGAATCCGAGGGTAATTTGGTATTTTGATGTTGTTATGAGTGTTTCGAAGATTTGACTAAGTTCGTATGTTGATATATGACTTGTATGTTTGGTTGAGGTCCCAAGGGGCTCAGGGTGATTTCGGGTGGTTTACGGATTATTTGAAGTTGGAAAATGCTGCTGAAGCTGTTGCTACTGGTATTTCCGCACCTGCGGAGGGGGAGCAGCAGGTGCAAGGTCGCAGGCGCGTGCGGGAGTTCGTAGGTGCAGACGGAGTTGAAGTAGGGTGGGTCCGCAGGTGCATGGGGAGGTCGCATCTGCGGGTCCGCCGATGCGGATAGGTGCCCGCAGAAGCGGAAGTGAGGAGGTCAGCCAGCGTCCGCAGGTGCGAGGTCTTTTCCGCACCTGCGTGGTCAGAGATGCGGATATGAAGTGCATGTGCGAAGTTGGAAGAATTAATGATTTTCCGCAGGTGTGGAGTTTCTTGCGCAGATGCGGTACCGCAGGTGTGCATATTTGTCCGCAGGTGCGAAAGCCCTGGGCAGAAAGTATAAAAAGAACACTTCGCGAATTTTGGTTTATTTCCACCATTTTCAAGTCGTATTTTTGAGCTTTTGGAATGATTGTGAAGAGCGATTCGGGGGTTTTTCATTGAAGTAAGTTGCTTGAGCTCTAATACTCCTATCTATTGTGATTTCCCGTTGTTTAATTATTTAATTAGTGGAAATGAGGGGTGAAAATAAGGGGTTAAAGCTTGGGATTTTGTAGAGTTTGATTTAAGGATTTGAGGGACCAAATGATGTAGGATTTTGATAAATTTTGTATGTATGGACTCGTGAGTGAATGGGCTTTCAAGTTTTGTAATTTTTATTGGATTTCAAGACGTGGGCCCGGGGTCGAGTTTGAGCCAATATCGGGTTTTTGGTCTAAATTGGTAGTTTTATTGTGGAATTCATTCCTTTAGCATAAATTGATGGTATTGTACTGATTGTGTATAGATTCGTAGCATTTGGAGGCCGAATCAAGGGGCAAGAGCATCGCGGAGTAGGAATTTGATCGGTTTGAGGTAAGTAACAGTTTTAAATCTGGTTTTGAGGGTATGAAATCCGAAGTTTGGTATGATGTGACTGTTTGGAGGTGGCACCCATTGTAGGTGACGAGCATGTGGATGTACGCCGTGAGGGATTGAGACTTGGTCCGTCCCGGGAGACTGTGATGTCTAATAGCCTTTATTTGTGTTTATATGCATTCCTGTCTACTAGAACTTGACTGCCTTTCATGTTAGAAATCATGCTTAGGCTATATTCCTGCTCATGGGAGTTATACTCAGTCATAGTGATTCTTGTACATGTTTACCTCAGTCTCTGTTATTTGTTTTCCCGTATGATATATTGTAACACTTTGATTTGGGATGTTTTTCCTTTCTTTATTGAGAGCTACTAGACTAGAGAGGTTCATGACTAAGTAAGGCCGATGGCCTAGTTGTGAGGTATCGTTATATGGCACATGAGTCGTCCGTGCGAATCCTTATGTTTATACTATGACATGTGAGTTGTTCGTGCAACATGTGAGTTATTCGTGCGGATCCAGATATGACATTATAGCACGTGAGTTATCCGTGCATGACGTGAGTTGTCCGTGCGAATTAGCGCTTAGACTGTAGGATCCCCTCATGAGTCTGAACACCCCCAGTGAGCGCATGTACTTATTAAGAGTGTGTATTGAGGGCTGAGAGCTGAGAGCATGAGCTATTGAGAAGGGTTGCGTGATTGCTGCCTTGAGAGGTTGTACTTGGTTATATTTATTGTTGTACTTAGTTTTTATTTGTTGTTGTGAAATTTCTAGAAGATTCATATCTATTTTACATGAGCGCGAACTGATTTGACTTATACCACAAGATTTGAAAGCATGTTCACTCTTTAATGAAAACTTTTTAAATGAACTGTACTGTATAGCTCGTCACTGCTTCTCAGTTCCTTATTTCTTTCTGTTACTTGATGATTTAGTTGTACACATGCTACACCCTGCACTTCATGTGCAGATCCAGGTGTGTTTGATCATGGGGGTCATTAGGTATGGGCGCGATCGAGTATCGGAGACTACGAGGTAGTTGTCGACGTCTACAGAACCTTGTCTCTCCTTCTATATTTCCTTCTGTCTTGTATTGATACTTAGACACTTGTTGTATTAGTTTGGTTATCTAGATGCTCATGACTTAGTGACACCCCGATGTCGGGCTATTTTTCCGCACTTATGTTTTATATGGGTTTTACCCTGTATTTATGAGAAACGCCGGTTATTTTAAATGTCTTAATTCACTTATGTTAAATTTTGAAAGTGTTTTGGAAAGGTCGGTGTTACACCCTATATTTTCGTACGTAAAAATGCATCGTAAGCAAACTAATGTAGGACCAAAAATGAGATAATATTTAAAAGTATATAAAGTAAGTTAATCATGTTACCTCTGAGGTTACAAATATTGAAGATCATGAACAACAAGTACAAAGAGGGTTGGACAGTTCAGAAGCTAAAGCAATTGAAGAAAACAATGTTTCGTCGAAAGTCGACAAGTTGGGAATGTTATAACATGCACCTTTGGGGTGAGACTAGGGCGCTCAACATGATAAGGACATTATGTTATGATTTATATTAGTCGTATGACATCCGTATGTTATGTTTTGAAGTCAAGCGAGTTGTGGAACAAAAGTCGATGAAAGTCATCACAAGTTAAATTCATAAGTTTTACTGAAACTTTGGGTCAACTATAACTGCAATTTTCTCCCAATATACTTAGAGTTATGGGGTGTTCCACCCATCAAATTAAATATCTATGAGTCTATTTTACAACGCATTACACCGTGTGTCAATACGACATTGGAGTAGAGAGATATGGTCATGTTTGCAATACTGCGCAAGCTGCTAGG